>RJWM01005992.1:43315-87690 GCA_004363535.1 Dasyprocta punctata
GTGTGCGGTGTGTACGTGTGTGTATGTGTGGTGCACACGTGTGTGTGCGGTGTGTACGTGTGTGTATGTGTGGTGCACGTGTGTGTGCGGTGTATATGTGTGTGTATGTGTGGTGCACGTGTGTGTGCGGTGTATATGTGTATGTGTGGTGCACACGTGTGTGTGGTGTGTACGTGTGTGTATGTGTGGTGCACGTGTGTGTGTGTGGTGTGTACGTGTGTGTATGTGTGGTGCACATGTGTGTGTGTGGTGTGTACGTGTGTGTATGTGTGGTGCACACGTGTGTGTGGTGTCCATGTTTGTCGATGTGCACATGAGTGTGCTTGCTGAGTGTGATGTGTCCGTGTGTCTGTGTGTGAATGTGCGACACGCGGTGTGTAAGTGTGTGTGTGCGTGTGTGAGTGTGCACGCCAGCGTGCTGTGTGAGCCTGAGTGGTGTGTGTGTGTGTGAACGTGAGCGTGAAGCAGTAAGGAGGCCGCCTCGCGCCTGGGGCCCAGCAGCTGGACCTGTGCTTCGTGGCTGGGAGGGGGTGTGGGGAGGCCAGCGTGGCCCTGGGGTCCTGCGTGTCCTGAGGCCCCAGGGGTGCAGACTCGCCCAGGCCACCCCCGTGTCCCCGTGTCTCTGTGCCCTGCAGTGGGGCAGGGGCCAGGACAGCATCCTCTGAACACATCGCCTGTCTGCAGATGTCCCCGGACCGCCCAGCCCTCCGGGTCTGAGCCTCACCCCCAGCCCCAGCTTCCCCCCAATCCCGTCCTGCATCTCCTCCCCGGCAACCCTGTCCTGGAGACACCGTGCGAGCTGTAGGGGTAGAGTTGGGGGTGGAGACCTCTGACCGGAGGCACGGGCAGCACGGTGGCCGGCAAGCCCACTGTGGGTCACCGCGGGCCATGGCACCTGCTGCTCCCCTGCTCCTGGCTGCGGAGCTGAGCGGAGAGCTGCGCAGACGCCGGTGAGGACAGGAAAGCTGGCGAGGGGGACGGGGCAGAGCGCGGCCTGGGGAAGGGAGCCTGCCGGACCGGACTTAGGGCTCAGCTCAGCCGGGGCAGCTCAGGAAGCAGCTTGCGATGTCCCGCTGCGCCCCCAGCGCCCTGGGAGAGGGACAGCGACTGTCCTGTCTTAGAGCCGTGTAAATGGCCCGAGGAAGGTCACCCCCTCTCTGCGGCCGCGCAGCTCATGAGTGGCAGAGCTGCAGTTGGGCCCAGCTATGTGACCCCCTACAGCTGTCCTCACACTCTGCCCCTGGGAAGGACAGGGAGGGCAGCCACCTGCTCTTTCCTTGAGCTGCAGGTGGCACCTGGCCAGGGCCAGCCGAAGCGAGACCCCGGTCAACCGGGGGCGGAGGGGTGTGGGCAGACCCAGCCCTTGTGCTCAGGGAGGCCCACCCGTGCCCAGCACGACCCACGGAGTCCAAGGCAGTGTGGAGGGGCAGGGCCACCAACCTCTCTTGGGCCCTCATGAGGAAGAAAATGAAAGTGTCAGAGGAAAATCACAGAAAGTTCATTTCTATTTCTTAACTCACTTCATGATCATCATAGGCATCTGCTCCCCACCCCTTGGAATTGTGAGCTATGGGATCCTCGAGCCCCCATCCCCAGAGCTCTGGGCTTGGCCCTTCCTGGGGCCTGAGGCCAGAAGTGTCCCATACCTGTCCTGGAGAGGGCACCTGTAACTTCCTGTAGAGTGGGGAAGGTGACCTCCTGACTGGGGGCAGGTCCTTCCGCCGAGGGCTCCCTCCCCTAAGGGGCCATTTTCAGACTGCAGCTGCGCCCCTGCCCAAGCCAGGGACCGAGCAAACACTTGGAATTCGTAAGGAGACCGCCAAGCTGCCGGAGCCCATCAAATTTTTATTGAATGCATTTCCTCTGGAGAACTTGTGTACTAAATCCTGCCTAGGCTGTATTAGAGGAATAAAAATTCCACGCACAGACTTGACTGCAAATGTTCCTGACTAGAGAAAGGACACACTTTCTCTCCAAAGCCACTTCTTTAGGCAGAGGCTGGGTGTGGGCTCATCCTTGGCCAGGGCCCAGAAGGAAAGCAGGGAGCTAGAGCTCCAGTGTGAAGGGTGAGTGCAGGCCGCTCTGTGACTCCTGGCCAGCCCCTTCTGAAGCTGCGGTTGACCTTGGGTCTGCCCCGGCCATCTGCGGTCTCCTCATAGCTATACCACATGTCCCAACCCAGCTCGGAAAACCATTGGCCACCTGGCTGCGGCCTCTGTCCTGGGGCCTGGAAGCCAGGGGAACAGAGAGGGGGCCTCGGCTTCCTCCCGCCACAGGGGCTCAAGCATGCTGAAGACGCAGAGGAACAGGGGACCCCGTGGGTGACGGTCAGCCAAGGAATGTGGGTCTGTGCATCACAGCACCCCCAAGCTAGTGCTCAGGAGAGGAGACGGAAGGGAAGCAGGAAGAGGTGCAGAGAAAGGTGCAGCAGACAAGATACCGATGCAAGTAAATTTGAGTCTCAGATAAACCACAAATCAACTTTGCAGGTCGATCCCAAACTTTGTATGGGACATTACTTCTGCTAAAGAAAAAAAAATTGTTGTTTATCTGAAATTCAAACATTGTGAGGCATCGGAAATTTTTATTTGCAACGTCTGGCAAGCTTGCACACCAGCCCATGAGCTTTTCTGCATGGTCCCTGTGACTCTAAGTGCCGAGCCGGGCAGCGATGTCACGGTGAGTGCTCTTGGCCTGCAGGCTCTGGGGGACAGAGGTCAGAAATGGCAGAGAAGCCTGGAACACACATCCAGCTTCCTGTCTGTCCCCACCGCGCCGCATTGCCAGCAGCGGCTCGATGACAGTGCGCAGCCAGGTGTAGAGAACCGGTTTCGCCTACGCTCTGCTTGCTTCCCTAAAGGGTCCGTGTGGGCCAGCTCTGTCCCCAGATGTCCTGCCTGCAACCCTGGGATGGCTCTCAGCCTGCAGTGGCTCCCCTGGGGCTTCCCCGAACCAGGGGGGCCTGCAGCAGCCACGGGCTGGGCCTGAGGGTGCTCGGCAGCACCCAGGTTTGAGGCCATGAGAAGGCAAAGGAGACCAGCAGAGCGCCTGCTCCCCACTCTCTGAAGCTCACCCCAGCCCCGGAGGGAAAGGAGAATACGGCCGACCTGTTCATACCTTGGACTCGGACTCTGAGCTGCAGTATCTGAGGCTGGGCTAATGTGGGGGGTCCTTGGCAAAGAGGGGGGTGCCTGGCAGCTGTGTGCCCTTGTGGGGAGCCTCAGCTTTCGTGTCTAGGTCTGCACATGGCACAGAAGCTGGGGAGGGACCAGGCCTGCGGAGGGGATCAAATGCTAAGCCATCACACGCACACGTTCACATGCAATGCACGCTCATATCTGTGCATGCACACACACTCACACATGCATTCACATGTATACACATTCACATTCAGTACACAGTCACATCTATGCACACACACATGCACGCGTGCCTGTCCATGCACACTCATGCATAGGTAGTGCATGCTCGTGTGCACACATATGCTTATACAGGTGCACACATACTCCTGTACACACACACACACACACACACACACACACTCACAAATCCCCACTGTGCTGTTAACCCACCCCAGTGAGCAGGGAGATGCCCCCTCCCACACTGTCCCTCCACGCCGTCCCCCCAAAGGGCTGGGGGCCTCTCTCCAAAGGCCCCAGTGGATGAGGTGGGTCTTCCAGTGAACAAGGCGCCCTCTTGCCTAGCTTTTATTTTCTGATGCACCTCCTTTTTTTAAAATTTGTTTATTTGAAGTACTGGGGACTGAACCCAGGACCTTTGCACTGAGCTGCATCCCCAGCCCTTTTTATTTTGCTACAGGGTCTCACTAAGTCACAAGTTGCCCAGACTGGGCTGCAACCTGCAGTTCTGTCTCGGCGCCCCACCCCGGGGCAGTAGGCTGACACCACCACGCCCTGTCCGGAGCACCCACATTTTCATTACGCCAACACCAGACAGTTGAGGCCCAGCTGACACACTGGTGGTCTGCTGCTGGGAAATGCTTGCCATGGCTGTGACATCTCAGCCTGGGGGCCGTCACCAGCCTATTGGGTGGCTGTGCAACCCAGGGAGCCCACACTGCCCTGCCTGTACCAGTGCACACAGGCTGTGTGTGACAGGCCCGGGACACAGGCCCAGACCTTCCGAGCAGACGTGCTGCCTCCCGTCTCCTTATGCACCCACACGCCAGTGCTGAGTCTTGACACAGAGCCTGGCGCGCTGGCTCCCCCACACCCAGAGGGCCATGAGCTTCCATGTCCTACGCAGCCCATGGGCCCCCACACGTCCACTCTCTCCCGAGCTCGTCCTCTTACGTGTCTGGCTTTCAAGTACAAAGAAGCCCCAGCCTTTCCAGCTGCCCACATGGGGCTGACCTCGGTCAAAGACAGCCCAGGGAGGGGGTGGCCACGTCACTGTTTCGTCCCTCAGGTCCCGGCGGCCAAGTCTGCAGTGGTAGCTGCCCCTGGCTCCTGCGGGGAGCCTAGAGAGCTGGCCCTGGGCCAGGAGAGAGAGAGAGAGGAAGTGGTTCCCTGGTTCTGAGGGGAAGAAAGGAACTTTCATCCACCGGAGATGAAATTATAGCCAGGAGGCACCTGAGCAGGACCAAAATAGATAAGTGGGAACAAGCAGCCCGGCAATAAATTCCCGGGATTTGTAGTCTCTCCTGGACTGGTTTATCCTTGAGAAGCTCCAGGAGGCATTCTGTTTGAACAAGATCTAGGGGCCTCCAAGTTAAAGGCCACAGGCTCTCTGGTTAACCAAGTGCTTGTTAGCACAACTCTCCCCGGCGGATGCTCAGATCCGAGGGAGGGAGGGAGGGAGTCTCACTCTGCACCTGGCTGGGGCTGTGGGGACGCAGCGCTGCTGGGAAGAGGCAAAGTGTCCCCAGGACGTTGCCAGACGGGTCTTGTAGGGCCAGGGAATGAGAGGCCAGAGACCGAAGTCCCAGCCGGCCTTGGGCCGGGATTCTCCCGGGAGGTCTCTGCCAGCTGGAGGTCAAGGGCAGATCACATCTGTGAGTGGAGGATGGGCCCCAAGGTGATTGACCTTCCAGCAGGCCCTGGTATCAGAAGGAATTCACTGCTTCTTCTCGCCATCCCAACCCACAACCTGAACTTGATTTTCCCTGAAAAGAACTCAGAAGGCCACTTCCGGGGCCAGGTGGACCTGGATCATAGCAACGCACGGCTGGAGACACCTGGTGAGAAAAGCTGCGAAACAGCGGTTCCTTTGCATGCACCAGGTCTTCCGTCCCCCCAAGGGCAAGGGCGCAGGCCCAGGCCTGGTGGGAGCGTCCTTAGGCTTCTCCATTAATTAGGAGCTTATACTCTCAGCTCCCCGCAGCAAGCACACGAGAGCCTCCAAGTCTGAGAAAGGGTTTTAAAGCGAGGGAAATCACTCGGGGGGCCACAGCTCACAGCAGCTCCGGGGAGGCTGGACGCTTCTCCCTGGTCAAAGGGCAGGAGTGGGGTTCACCCTCATTACTCCTGGGGGGAGCCACTGCCCCCTCTCCCAGGGCACAGAAGGCGGGCTGGACGCATGTCCTGCCCAGGGCGAAGCCAGCTTGCGGGCCGAGGCCCACTTTCTCTCTGCTGGTGGCTTCTGTCTGGATCTGGAGACCCACATACCCCCAGGTCCTCATAGCCAGGCCTGACTTCCCATCTCGCCATCATGGCTTCTGCTCCCCAAAGACTTCCTGAGCCCTCGAGGTCTGAGTGGAGCCCTTGGCTCAGGAGCTGCCTTCGCTCATATTTCCAGGTGCTGTACGCTCAGATGAGGCTCCTCGGATCTCCTGCCCAGAAAAGGATAAATATTTCTGATCTATAGCAAATGTGTTTTCCTTTAGCTAACATCTTGGCAGGCAAGTACACTAATCTCTCAGGAAAATCTAGGGCCTGAATAGCAAGCAGATTTTTTTTTCCCTGAGCAAATAGAAATTCTGAGTTGCTTTTTTAATGCTGCCTTTTTTTTTTTTAAACAGCAGATCTAGAGAAAAATCACAGTCCATTAAATCTGCATCTCTTGAAAGAAAAACCCAGAAGGCCACCTCTCCATCAAAGGCAAAATGAGCAGGGCTTGGGAGTGTGTTTAAGATGCACCCAGGGAACCGCGGGCGTCTGAATTCCTCGGCTCAGCCGGCGGATGGCAGAGGCTCAGAGGCCCCAGTGTGGTGGGACCAGAGAGGTTACTCGGTGCCTGCCCAGCCTGGGCGGTGAGCTGGAGCCCAGTAGCACCCCACCCCTGCTAGGTGCCACGTGACCCACAGCTGAGTGGAGAGCGCTCCCCAGAGCTCCCATGGTTTGGTCCCTCGCTTCTGTGGTTCCTTCTGTGGCTAGACTTGGAGACCCAAGGAAGTGGCCCGAGATGGGCTGCGAGGCCAGGGGACCTCGAGGGGCCCCCAAAGAGAGGGCCCAGGCTTTGCAGAGAAGCCGCTGTCCCCTGAAGGAGGACAAAATCTCCTCCACCAGTTCCCTGAGGGAAGGGTGCTCTGCAAAGGTCAGAGAAAGGTCCAGACCATGCAGCCCTGCTGGCTGCTGCAGGTCAGGTGTGTGCTTGGCACTGTGTGTGTGTGTGTGTGTGTGTGTGTGTGTGTGCATGGCACTCAGGTCCTCGTGCAAGCGCACATGCTGGGATCTCCCTTTCGCTGCCCCAGAAGGTTCCTTCTGTCCACGGTGCTGCCTCCCAAGCTGCCTGGGGCTTCCGGGAGCTGCAAGCAGGAGGCGGATGCCAGCGCCCCAGGGCTGCCTGGGCAGGAGCTGCCTTCCCTTGGCCTCCGTCCACGCCACCCCCAAAGCTCCGCCCAGCCCCAGCCGGGACCAGGGCCCTGGGACCTTTGTGCTCCTTCCCTCTGTCGGTGCCGGGGGACGCCTGAAGGCCGAGGCTGGGGTCCCTGCCTGACGCCCCTGCCCAGGAGGACTTGCCTCCCTCTCCTCAGGTGGGCGCCCCCTCAAGGGCACCCCACCACCACAGGGGAGCCTGTTCGGTCCTATAGGGCTGGGTCCTGGGTCCTACCCTGAGCCTCCTGGCCAGAAGCCGTCGCCATCACGGGTGACGTTGAGACAGCCACAGTCAACACCGGGGTTAGGGGCTGGAACCCCAGAGGCCTCGCAGAAGGGGGCCCACGAAGTCCGCATTTCCCATCACAGAGCTAGGAAGCGGACTCGGAGAAGGCGCTGCCCATCAGGCCTGGCTTCCCGACAGGAAATGGTATGAGTGACTTCGTCTTTAAACATTATTATCCTCTTGAAAGCAAAAGATAAAGGACGCCTTGGAGCAGCCAAATTACTTTGGCTCAAAAATCATTTTAAATACCATTTCCTTTAACAAGCCTACTGCCTGGGCAGCAGATCAACACTATTTATTTTAACCTCAGTCAGTAGGAAAAAAAAAAAATCGCAAAGTGCCCGTGCTTGTAATTATTTAGCTCTCTCCCTCCCCTCTCCCAGCTATGTTACTAACAACAACATCGCACGCCCACGTCGCAGGCGCACACGGAACCTGCCGGGGCCGTTTCCCTCTGGGCCCACTTGAGCCCAAACCAGGGCTCCCGAGTGCTTCTGGTCATTCTGGAGAGCGTGGGGAGCAGCACTGCCTCTCTGGCCGGCGTCTGCAGAGGCCCCACTTCTCCCGGCCCGAGGTGACAAAGCCTGGTGTGACAGGCAGGAAGGGGAAGCGGGTGGAGGGGCGCTCAGGCCAAGGCGGGCGGTGTGGTGACCCCCGGGGTGTGACCACAGTGCTAACAAGGCGCCCGGGAGGGTTTCAGATGAAGAAGTGGACTGCGCTACAGAAAGAAAACAAAATCCAAATGACCGGGCTGCACTGGTGGAACAGAGCCGGGGTCCGTGGCTCACTCCTGGCTGGCTCGAGACATAGCACAGAGGGGAATACCTTTGCTACGCAAACCGGAAGTCCTAAACTGAAGTCAGGTGTGTTGGCCCGCACCTGTAACCCCAGCACTCTGGGAGGCTGAGGCGGGGAGGGGGTGGTGTCACAAGTTCGAGGCAAGCCTGAGCAGCTTATCAACTTAGCGAAACTCTGACAATAAAAAGGGGCTGGAGACAAAGGCTCTGGGCTCAGTTCTCCGGAACCATAACAGAAGTCCCCAAACACCTTGTCATTCACTGCGTCTCTGGGGAAGAGCTCCTGCCCCTTCCCCTGCAGCCTCCAGGTAGGCCACGTGCAAGGCCAGCTGCAGGAAGAGGACGCTTGGCCCTCCAGGCAGATCAGAAGTCCCCTGGGGCCCCCCCTCCAGCACAGCCCCGACAGGAGACGGGGTGTATGCGCCTCAGTGCCACTGGCCACTCACGGAGCGGGGGACAGCTCTGAACACACTCCTGGCCACCACCATTGGGTCTTCACTAAGGGCCAGATGGATAGGACACTCGGCACCCCTGACATGCTCAGCAACGTCAGCCAGGATGGCCAGGTCATTTCTAGGAGAAAGTGGTCACCGCAACTGTGGCTGAGGGGGGCGGGTCACCTGCGGGATCCAATATCCCCGTGTGTGCACATTTCCACCGGGATCCAAGCGCCCTCCTGCCGCCATGGAAGGTCACCCCATTTGCTGATCAGCGGACAAGCTGGTGACACCAGTGGCCAGTCCTCCCTTCTGCATGGGGGACCAGGGGCAGGGCGTGGGAGGACACAGCCCAACCTCTTCCAGGTCATGGGCTGTGCGGGCAGGGGCCCTTGGCGTGGAAGACGCCGAGCGTGCCTGGCTCTGGGCTTGTGGAGGGAGGACACGAGGGCCACCCTCATCTCTCCAGCCTTAGGGGGGTGGACAAGGAGGGAGCCCCACTTCAGAGGTACCGCACATAAAAGTCTGTATTTACAAAATGATAAATTCAGGGCAATTCTTTCCTTTCCAAAGAACTCACCCTGGGTCCCCGTGTGTCTGTGATCAGCTCTGTACCCTTGCCCACTGTACACTTCTCGCGGTCTGGATCGCCCTGTGTCCCTGGCATCTGGCATGTCGCCTGACATCCAGTGATACACACTGATGCCCACATAGCAGTCCCTGTAGCCCACTGGCAGCGAGAGCCCAGAGCCCCACAGGAGGCCAGGGAACCGGCTCACACACACTCCTTGTGCCGCCTCTTTCTGAAAAGTCATCAGTGCTCAGCTGCCAAGCCCTGGCGGCGCCCTCTGTGCCCCTAAAGACACCCGCAAGACCTCCTGGCTGTGAGCTCATCGGTGCTGAGTCTTCTGCAGCATCGGGAATGGGCGTGGAAACTACAGCTGTGTGCCCGGATGCAGGCATCGCCTCCCTCCTCCCACGCTGGGGACGGTTCCCTAGCTTGGGGGACCCCAGTTGGTGGCCGTCCTGGGTTTCCAGTATGCACAGGAGGCTGTAGGGCCTGGTGGCAGCTCCTGCAGAGTGGGCAGAGCCACTGAGGGCTAGACAGGCGCAGGCAGCTGGGCGAGGTACTGGCCTGGAGCAGGACGGGGGAGAGGAAGGAAAGCGAGGTGACCACAGGGCAGGGAGGACAGGAGAGGACTGGGCAGCAGGTCCTTTCCTCGCTAGATCAGGGAAGCTGAGGCTTGGAGAAGAGAAGGGACTCCCCATGGTCTCGTGGGAAGAAGAACCAAAGAGGCCATAGGTCCCCGCATGCCAAGATTTTATGAAGGCGGTTTTGTGAAAACTTTGTAAAGTCCCCGCAAGACAATTCTCACATACGGACAGGTCCAGAAGACTCAGAAACCGGCCCATGGTCAAGGGCTGGGTGACCAAGGGAAAGGTCTATGGCAGGGGGTGGTCAGGAGTCACCAGGGCCAGTTACCAGTGGCCACGCCCTCCCACCCATGGTCTCCTGGTGCCCAGGGGTGAGAAACAGCTCCTTCCCTGGACTCTCACCCAGGGGCGGGTGTGACAGCATCAATGTCCTGGGCGGGGGGACACAGGTGGGTGGCACACGATGCTATTTCCTTGGTGGTGGGATGGCGATGGGGACGCCATGGCTGCACGGACTGAGGACCGAGGGCTCCCCTCCTGGACCTCCGGAAAGCTACAGCGGGCCAGAGAACTTCGAGGACACCATGCTCCAAGCCCCACTGAAAGCCCTCGGCGTCCACTGCGCCTGAGTAGCCACAGCCACAGGAGACAGGAGAGCTGCCGGTGTCACTGCATCTCTAGGGTCCATCGTTCCCGGAGTCCCCTTTGTCACCCGGACACTCTCTCGTCAGGCAGCGGCAGCCACAGCACTCTCTGCTAGGCGAGTTTTGAGAGAAGCAGTGCTTCAGGGACCCGAGAGGCCCCGCCCTGGAGCCTCTTTGGGACCCCAGCTCCCCTCACTGGCCTTCTGGCCTTCGGGCTCTGAGCAGGGGCAGGGCGAGCTGCTGGGCACCGGGACTGGCTGTCACCCAAGCACGGGAGCACTCTGGGCTGCGGAGTGTGGAACTCAGGCTCGTTTTGGGGACGCATTCCAGTGTCTCCAAAGGTGCCACGCAGAGGCGTGGAGTGGTGCGGCTGCTTAGGAGGCAGTGGTCACCTGGACTGAGGGGCTGAGTCCTGGGCCAGGCCCCTCGGGAAAGCGCGGTCCACGTGGCCCTTTCCCTTCCAGCAGAGAGGCCCGGGAAGGCTGCTCCCAGGACCTGGATAGGGTAGCTGGCAGCTCTCCGGTCGGGCCGAGTGACACAGGCAGCCAGTGAGGCAGGTCCTGCCCATGCGAGGGGCAGGTGGGCGGCTTCAGTGTCTCCACAGCGCCCTGTCCCCGTGCCTGCCCAGTCTCTGTGGCCTGCCACACCCCTTGCCCTTCGGTCTTCGAGGCTGGGCTGTGCCTCCAAGCTGTCAGAGGCACCTTCCCCTGCAGGGTGAGGACACCCGTCCAGGGCGGCTTGGGCCAACTGGCCGACTCCTCCGACTCAGGCAGTCAGAGCAGCTGCAGGAGCCCGCCGTGTACCGTGTGCTTGCATTAGCATCCGTCTTCCTTACTGAAGCGGCCGCAGACTGTCAGCGAGGGCGGAAGCCAAGGACTGACGGGAGCTCAGCCGAGGGCCTGTTCCCCTCCCAGCCCAGAAAGCGGGCAGCTGTGCCGGACCTGCCCTTTTGGAACCAGCATGCCTCACCCCCTGGCTGCCTCTCCGGTCTGAGACAGGGAGCCTAGGGGTTGCTAAGTGACACGTAAGGCTCCCCAGAGAAGACCCTCCCTCTGTGGACTGCTTGCTGTGAGCAGGGAGTGTTCCGGGCCTCCTTTCCCTTCTCTGAGCTCAGGAGGGGGGTGCGCGGCCCCGCCCCTGCAGGCCCTGTATCCTTCACTGGCAGGGGTGTGTGTGTGCACAGGAGGTGTGTATACGCGTGCACACACAGCCATGTAGTATGCATATCAGGTGTATATGTGCTTGCATGTATATATGTGTACGGTGTGTATGTACGTGTACATATGTGTACACATGTCTATGTAGCTATGTGCATGACGGTATGTGTATGAGTATGTGTGCATGCAGGTGTGCAATCTATGGGTGTACATGTATGTGCATTATGTACGTATATTGTATGTGGTGTGTACATTACACATTATTATATATACACATATGTATATAAGTATGGTCTGTACATATGTGCATGTATATGTCCATATGTGTGTACAGATGTATCAGGTGTACATGTATGGATATGCATATACATAATGTGATGTATGCATGTACGTATACCAGGCACAGGCACACAGGTATATGTGTGCATACCCCCAGTGTGTGTGTGTTCATATGCACTGTGCGTGTATATGCATGAGTGTGTAAGTATGCTGTGTGTGCAGAGTATATGTGAGACAGAGATGAATAGGGTAGAGAGCGGGGTAGAAATAGGCAGAGCTGTAGCCCCAGTTATGCCCCGTCCCGGGTGACTGTGGCCCTCGAGGCTGTGGGAGTGGAGTGAGAGAGGAGGCAGCCTCCCGGAGGCGTGGGCTCCCAAGACACCCGCCCTTGCCACCCCAAGCCTCCACCCACATCCCATGCGGAGCTTCCCTGCTGGGCGCTGGCTGCCTGGAAGGCCCTGGTCCCGGGCTGGGGTCTGGGTGGGGGGAGGACAGGCATCCAGAGGGAAACGAGGAGTCCCTGGGGAAGGAAGGGAAGCTCCATTTCCAAAGACACCCTGGCGTCTGTCTCTCTCCGGGTAGTGTGGGGAGGGGACACAGCAAATTACATCTCTGCTTAACACTGAGCGGTCTGTGTGGGACCTGGGGGGTCCTGGGCAGAACAGTGTGGTGTGGGCCCCGAGAAGCACAGCGGGGATCCCAGATGGAAGGAGGTCTCCTCCCTGGTCCCAGCACGGAGGCCCTGGCCAGGGGTGTGCAGTTCTTTGCAGGACTTTGTCCCTCTACTTTCCTCTAGGCCTGGACACTGCCCCTGAGCCAGGACCCCCGTGGGAGAGGAAAGACCCTGGGCTCCCACCCCCTGGGCCTGTGCTCGGGCCACCGCAGGTCTGGTGTCTGCGTGCCGCTCCCTGACCAGTCCTCCCAAGTCCTCCCCTTACGGACAGGCCTGGGCCTGGGCCTGTCCTAGGCCGATGTCCTTGACAGAACTGGAACTAGTATGGGAATTTCAGGGGGCTCTGAGATACTCAGCTGTTAGGGCAAATGCTATTTTAGTACAGTACTTTTAAATGTAAAAATTAATGCAAAAATGCATGATGAACGAAATATCAAAGGCCCTTTGCCATCAGGATCTGATCTGGCTCTGCATAGCCTTACAGCGGGGAGGTGGTCTGATCCAGAGTGAATTTTTCACCCCCAAAGCACTGGTCTTTCTCCGCTTTTTTGCTAGGCACAACTGTTTCACCCCCTGGCAGGTGGAAGGGTACTGGATAACTGCTGAGGTCCCCTGAGCGTGTGCTACAGGAAAAGAGGGGCACGAGATGTACAGTGGCCTCCAGTCAGAAGAAAGCCGCTGCTACCAGGAGCTTCTGTTTCCCAAGCGCATACTACGCGCTACACACCACACTGAGTGCTTCACACGTTAGGGCTCCCCTTCCTCCCGCCGTCCACCAGCCACTCCAATAATCCCTGGAGAAGGTGCACTTGAGTTGTCCTGGGCACAGGAGACAGGGGCACAAGGGGGACAGGGCAGGCTGGGGGCTGGAGGCTGGCCTTACAGCGGGAGCCCAAGTCTAGCCTGTAAGCCTGGGGCAACTGAACCCAGCAGCTGCTGCAGAGTAGGGCGACAGAGACGAGCCTAGAAGCCAGGCCTCAGCATGGCGACACATTACCGGTCCCCGTGGGGACTCAGTGCGGAGATCTTGCCTTTCCCTCCCCCAGTTTGGAGCACTGTTAGTCTTGGGTAAGGAGTGGAGAGGCCCGATACACTTCCTAGGAGTTGGGACGTGGGTGTGGGTGTGCGGACCTGTGCACCACAAGCCAATGAGGCAATGAGGTGCTTGCGTGTGAGAGCCATCTGCTAAAACGTCGAGGATTCTGTGGGTGCCACACTGCAGCTCCAGGTCAGCTGAGGTGGGGCGCTGACAGCTCGGAAAGTGGCAAACCCACACATCAGGCCTTGCATCTGTTTCTTCCTGGAGAAGCGGTTGTTTAGTATTTGCCGGCACACCACTGCCCTGCGGGACAAAATCTGGGGCCCTCTCGCTCTGCCACTCCGTTAGAAGGCAGTGGCTGTCTCTTCCGGAAGGAGGCACTCCTCAGCCCGACAGCGGCCGCAGTCAAGCAGCCTCTCCAAGGCTGGGAGTGCGTGATCCATTTCTGGCAGCAGAACGATCTTTTATCTAATTAAGCTCGACTTGGGCTAATGTTGTGAGCGCGCGTACTCTGATCAGACAGCAAGGGCTGGCGGCTGGGCTGCATGCTGGGTCGGCCTGGGAAGCTTGCTGGGAATGCTAAAATGCTGCCTGGGTGGAGGGCTGTCCCAGGGAGGCCGACGTGGAGCTCAGGAAGCAGGATTCCCCTTAGGTGCTGGGTGACACTTTCTCAGGCAAAGCTAGGGTTTGGACAGCTGGGGTCTGAAGTCCTCTTGCCAATAATAACAAAAATCCCTGAAATCCAAAGGGACCTGCCAGGCTGGGGTGGTGGGGATTGACTCTGTGCAGGGAGCTCTTCTGGACCCCACACTCCCTCGGAGGAGGTCCAGAGCCCGGCAGGATCCCAGCGATGGAGAGTCCTGCCAGTGACTTTGACAGGAAAGGGCAGAGCCAGCCCATCTCCTGACCCCAAGTGGGCCACATTCTCTTCCACTGCTGTTCTCCACTCCACTGATTTTCGGCTATGGTTTCAGTGCCCAAACCCCTTCCCCCTTTTCCCAGCTGCCACTAAAGCAGCTGCTTCCAGGAAGCAGGGAGTGGCAAGGTGGCAGGGGCAGGCTGTGGCGCTCTGGGGGTCTTCGGCTGGGGAAAGGCCCAGGACCAGGGCTGACCGGGTCTAGCTGGGGATTGCCACTGGGGGTCATAACAACAGAATCATCACAATAGCCTGGTGGTCGCCAGAGTGCTTGCATTGTCCGAATTTGGATGAGTGCTTTGACAGTCTCGGAATCCTTACAACTGCATTGCTTCATTCTCAGTGGGAGGACGTGAGCGCAGATCTGGGATTAATTAGCCTGAAGTGGCACAGCTCTGTGTGGTTCCAGAAGTGGGGTTGTAACACAGGTCCGTACCACCAAGGCCTCTGGCTTCATGGGACAGTGGGCTAGCTTGGGGCAGCCTAGAGACCCCTTCCCCCAGGAAAGGGGGCCCTGGGATGCATACCCCAGCTTCCACACAGGGTCTGGTTCAGGGGTAGGGACCACATAGACCCCGGCACCATCTCCTGGGTGTTGGCATGCCAAGTGCAGGCATGCAGGTGGCTTTGCTCTATCTCTTGCTTGAACGCCAGGGGCTTCAACTCATCAGCCAAGGCCTTGATGGGCATTTATGGCTTCAAGATTCAGGACTAGACCTCCGCATAGCATGCTAGGGCTCCCTGCTAGCCTCTCCGCTCCCACAGTGTCCACCCAAGGGTTAGGGAGGGAAGGACAGGCCCGAGGGCCAGGTCTTCTGCTGGGAGGGTGGGGAGCAGGCCAGGTGGTATCTGGAGTGTGGGTCACTTGCAGGACCCAGGTCAGGGGTCAGCCGATTCCAGGAGCAGCCACTGGACTCTGCAGGGGGCTCTGAGCTGGGTTCTCGGCTCCCTGTGCAGCTGGGAGGCCCCCAGTTCAGCAGTGGCTACAGAGAGGTGGGGTCTCCACCCCCACAAGTCACATGCCTCCCTTTGCTTGGGAGGTCGGCAGGATGCTGGGCTCTCAACTTCCCTCAGAAAGGTGGGGTTATGGGAGCCACAGGGAGAGGCAGCCACTCCAGCTCCTGGAGACCAGCTGGGGTCCCCGTTGGCCCCCAGTCTAGGCTGCTGAGGGAGCGCCCTGCCTCAGCACTCTGAACCCCTGTTGATGCCCTTGACTGCCAGCACAGAGTGCAGTGCTCAGACTCCCCCCGGGGTGACTTGGGACACACACACAGCATAGAGAGGTATGGGCCCCTGTGTCCCCTGCACCGGTGTCGAGCTGGGGACTTCTTGCAGGAAAGTCCTGAGCCCCGGAGCCACGCCACTCCCTGCTGAGAGGACACAAGCACGGGGGCCCCCTGGGAGCTGATCTCTTAGAACCCACAATGTTCTCCTGAGGACTTGGTCTCTGAATTAAGAAATTCTCTAGCAATTCAGGATCAGCAATCATTTCTCCTCTGGATTTCCTTTTCAATCCTCTGAGCTAACCTCGAGGATAATTCTCCTGCCTTGTGTCCCCAGGGTAAGCCTTCCCGGGCATCCCGAAGACCCTGTGATGCCTGAGTGCACCCCACACCAAGGCTGGCTTAAACTGCATCTCTAAAGTGCAAACTTTCTCCTCCTTGGGGGAGGAGGGAAACCCGCAATTTGCAGGAAGAGCCCCTGCCACCTTCTGCCTCTGATACTTGTGGGAACAGGAGGAGCCCCCTAAATCTGCCTTCTGGGTGGGGTCACAACTGCCCGCATATCTGTTGCTGTGTGCTAGGCTTCATCCTGGGCAGTGAATGCCCTCGCCCCTCAGAGCTGGCTTGGCAGGGGTGGGTCGGGTCTCACAGATGGAGGACAAGTGACACAGTGAGGTTCTAACAGTACCGACAGAGCAAAGATCACACTGAGCGAAGGCTGCCTGGCCCAGGAGTATACCCTGTGTGACTCCACTCCTGTGAAGTTTCTAGAACAGGAGGAAACATCAGAAGTGGTGACTCTGGGGGGTGGGGAGGTGGGAGGGGGAGGAAGGGGCTGTGGGGGGCAGTTGTGCTCCAGATCTTGATGTGGGTTTGGTCTGTGACTTGTGTGTGTGTGTGTGTGTGTGTGCGTGCGCGCATTGACTGAAACCAACCAGCCAGTCATGGGGTTATACACCTGTAATCCCAGCACTCTGGGAGGCTGAGGCAGTAGGATTATAGTTTAAGCCTAACCCAGGCAATTTACTGACTCAGTGATACCCTGTTTTTTTGTTTTTTGTTTTTTGTTTTTTTGTTTTTTTTTTCCAGCACCAGGGATCAAGCTCACAACCTTGCACCTGCCAGGACAGGTGCTTAAGCCACTGAGCCAAACTCCTGGCCCTGGTTTTTTGAGGTAGGGTAGTATTATGTAGCTCAGGCCAGTCTTGCGCTCGCATTGTAGCCCAAGCCGGCCTTGAACTCACAACACTCCTCCTACCTCAGCCTCCCGAGTGCTGGAATTAAAGGCGTGCGCCACCACACCTGGCTGAGACCCTGTTTTAAAAATAAAAAATGAAAAATAAAAAAGGCTGGGCATGTAGCTCAGCATGAAGGTCCCGTGTTCAGTTTCCAGTATTATCCCTCCCCCCACAAACAAAACAAAGCAAGGCACAATAAAACAAAACAATAAAACACCAGAAAAACTTCATCAACTGGTGTGTACGCAAATGGCTCACTGTGTATAAACTTCAAATGCAAAAGAAGGACTGCGTGCAGTGAACTTTGGTTACTACACATGTGCCAGAGCACTGGGGTAGGGGGCGGGATTGGCTGGGTCTGCCACTCGCTTTGACGTGCATGACACATGGACGAGATGCACTGCTGGAAGGACGGACACGTGAACCCTGAGACCCTGCAGTCCGATGGTAGCGGTGGAGTCCAGTGGCAGGCGTGTGGGTGGCGGGTGTGGACTCCCTCTGCTTCCTGGCCATCTTCAACGTTTCATCCCAGGGAGCGGGGGTGGGGGAGGAGGTTAGATGGCGTGCCACGGGGCTTTGAGGAGGAGCTGACCGCTGAGCTGAGACCCACTACCTTCGCCAAGTGCGGAAGGTCCTGGTCAGGCTCCAGGCAGGAGGAGGAGCATAGGCCAAGGCCCCAGGCTCCGAGGAGCAGGAAGAAGCCCGTGTTCTGGAGAGGGCCAGAATGTGGAGATCAGGCGGTGTAGACCCTTGAGGTCACGGTTGGCTGTGGCTGGTGGCAGAAGTGCCTGGAGACTCACTGACCTGAAGCCTGAGGTCGATGGGCTCTGATTCAGGGTTTGGGTGGCTGGCCCGGCTATGGTGTGTGGAATGGACCCCAGGCAAAGAAGAACAGGTGCTGAGCCGGCACTGGAGAGCCAGGGTTTCCACTTGGGCAGCAGAAGCGATGAGAAGAGGATTTGAGTTCAGGACAGATTTTGGCAGGGCTGGCAAGGGAAACTGAGGCGGGAGAAGCGTTGACTGAGCCCGGTGCAGGGCGATCCTTCCTGCCAGGGAAGATGGGTGTGGAGCAGCAGGCTCACCATGGAGCTGAGGGGTCTGAGACACAGATGCCACCTGTGAGAGGGATGGGGTCGCAGCCGGGTGTGGACCTTGGTGCTGAGTGACAAGGTTAGGACACAGAGAGGAACACGGGAGTCGTCACCCTCAGCTGACGCAGGAGCCCTGGCGCGGGATGAGACAACCCCATCCCGGGAAAAGTGTGGGCAGAGACACTGAGCAAGCGCAGGGAGAGGCTGACGGGAGGCTGTGAAAGGGGGGCTGCAGGGGACAGGCCGGGGTGGGGGGGCAGCCAGGGGGGGCTGGGGCAGAGCGCGCTCCCAAGCGAGGGGACAGCCAGCCTGGGAGTGCTCCTGTGGGTCCTGAAGGGGAGGGTGGCACGGGGACCTCTGGGTGTAAACAAGGGATGGCAGGGAGCGTGGGGAGGTCAGCGGGGTCTGGGGGGCAGAGGGCTCCCGGAGCATCTGTGTGTCTCACAGACAGGCCAGGGGGCCTGGGCAGGGCGAGCTGGGCTCCAGGCTGCCTCCCCTCAGTGTCCAGGTGGAGGAAAGGGCAGCTCTGCCGTTATGATCACCAAGGGGACGCCAGCACTGAGGGGACCCTAGATGCCTGGCTTTTTTGGAGGTGTAGGCTCCTTTGGCCCCCCAGATCCTGGCTCTGAGAGCACAGAACAGAGGATGTAAGAGGAGCAGTGACACCTGCATATACCTATGTACACCTGAGTACAACTGGACCTACCTGTGCAGACCTGTGCATACTTGTATCTATCTTTGTCCATCTGTGCATAGCTATGTATACCTGTGCACACCTGTGCAGACCTACGTACACCTGTGAACACCTGTGTGCACCTGTGTATACCTGTGCACACCTGCATATACCTTTATATACTTGTATTTACCCTTGTGTACTTGTATCTATATATACCCATGCACACCTGTGCAGGCCTATGTACACCTGTGCACACCTGTGTGCACCTGTATATACCTGTGCACACCTGCATATGCTGTATACACTTGTATACACCTTTGTGTACTTGTGAGTACCTGTATATACCCATGCACACCTGTGTAGACCTATGTACACCTGTGCAGACCTGTGTGCACCTGAATATACCTATGCATACCTGCATATACCTATGTACGTGTGTATATACCTTTGTGTACCTGTGAGTACATGGAGTACCTGTGCATACCTGTGCACACCTAGACAGCTGAAACCATTCATACAAGTCTGGAATGCCTGGCATGTGCCTCGACTGGGGCTACCTGCATCTTGGGACTCACAGAACCATTACCAGTGGTGAAAGGGATGATGCCACACTGTGGGACCTCCCTGCTTAGCCAGGGTCTCTCGTGCCCAAGGGGGCCAGTGTCACAGGCGGCCTGCAGCTGAGGCCTGAATGAGTGGCCGACACTCACGCGCCTACCATGCCACACGGGATCCCCATTTTCTCCTTCACTCTATCAAATTACATCTGAATTGCATCCCTGGCCTTTTGAATTCCTTCAGAGGCAAAATAGAAAGTGCTTCCTTGAGGCAAACTTTTGTCTTTTGCTGTGCAAAGTACAGTTTCCCCTTTGCTCCAAAGAAGATTAGGTTATTAAGGACAGAATGTCAGCTGAAGATTACATGAAAAGGATAATTAGACAAAAGCCCCGTATTATGAGCCATCTAAAAGGGAAATTAAGCAGCTTTGGCATTCTCCTCATCTTTGAAGGATGTTCTGGAAAGGGAACCAGGAATTGTTTGGCTTGATAAATAAAGATAGTAACCAAATTCTATGGTCCATTGTTCTGCTTTTAGATTAAAAGCAATTGCTTAGCCAAGCTGACAATACACACCATGGAGGTATAAACCTCTCTGCAAACGGAAGGATTAAGACACTGACAAGTTCTGGATAACAAGACTAATTAATAATTCCCATCTCTAAGGAGCCGCACCCCCACTGCCTCATTTTTTCTCTGTCTTTTGGTCTAGGCTGGACAGCGCCTCCCTCTCAGGGCTGAAGGACAGAGGAGACTTGGAAGGCAGGCCGGGTATATCGTTATCCCCACACAGCCGGGCAGGGAGCAGAGGAGCTGGGTGTGGTGACACCGGAGACAAAACGCCACACATCAGATTAATGCTTGAAACCCGTGAGCCTCTAACATACTCCTCCCCCACAGCCACACTCACCGCCCAAGCCCCCAGAGTGAAGCTACGGTGACAGTCCTGGCTGGGTGGTGATGGTCAGCCGCCCGCCAAGCAAGCCACTAAGACCTTTGTGAGTCTGAGCTCAACTCGTCCTCGCAGTGACCTCAAGAGGGAGGGAGGTATTTGATGCCTATTTCACTAAAGGAGAAATAAAATCCACAGAGGTGAATTCATTCATCCGAGTCCCACAGCTGGCAAAGGCAGACCTGAACCGGAACAGCGGCACTGGGCTCAAGCAGGGAGCCCTGAAGAGCCGCCCTGAGAGCTCTCCCCGGGGCTTGGTGCCTGCCCGGTCCACCAGGCGGGAGCAGAGGGTCCACCCCTCACCCCGCCTCCACCCCGCCTGAGGGCGCACAGGCAGAGGACCCCTGAGTGGCCCCACTGCAAGGGACCTGCTGTAAAAGCCCCCAGAACACCCCCCGGCCCCTGCCCCCAAAGGAAGGGGTGTAAATGAGCAGGATGAGGGAATCTTCTGGAAAACACCCAGGGTCTTTCTTCCCAGAGCATAACAGCTGCTTTTGGGGGCCTGCCATATTTTCTGGAGGCTTTAGGTGGGTATCGCGGTGGCCTTGGCCTCGTAAATTGCAATCAAGCAAAGATGTCAAGGAGGAAATACTGCCCGCGCTGCCGTGCAGCCTTGGCAAGGGTCCTGAAATCTTAATGGAATTGAGCAATTTTTTTGCATAGCACCGTAAATTCCTGGTGTCTACCTTATCTCCTCATCACGTTATTCAAGGGACATTAAATGGAGAAAGATGTAGAAAGTGCTAGTTAGAACAAAGCTGGAACCAGGAGGCCGCTGGAGAACTATCTGTCTGATGCCCCCATCCATTCTCTCTTCCCAAGACGCGCCCCTTCCCCAGCCGCAGGAGGGCTCTGCTGCGTTGCCCCGATGAAGAGCTGTGCAGAGGGTTCTGGATGCGCACTCGGGCTCAGGGACCCCTGGACTGTAACCCTGGGACAGCCTGGCCCTCTGTCTCGGTGGCCCTGGGCTCCTCTCCTGGATCACAGCCTCCTCACCCCTCCCCTGCACCCTCCGCCTCCTCCTCCAGGACCTGGCCCTGCTCCCTGATTAATAGCGCAGCGCTTGCTGGAGGCCTGACGAGGTGAATGCGTCTTAGTTTGGGGCCAGGGTCCTCCTGCAAGTGCTTGGAGCTGACCCAGCAGGGCCCTCAGTGTCCCCAGTGGCATTTCCACAAGGTGTTTGTCATGCAGGACTGGCCTTCCTGGGCCTGCAAAGTGCACAAAAGCCCAAGGCCTGCAGTTACTCTCGTGATGCTGACGGTGGCTGCTGTTATCACGTTCAGACATGGAGACCAGAGCGCGGCACCTTCGGGGGCTTTGGCTTTTAGAGATGGGATCTCGTCATGTTTCCCACGCTGGCCCTGAACTCCTGGGTTCAAGTGACCCTCCTGCCTTGGTCACCACCACACCCAGCTTTTTGGAGCGGGTTCCTTCTTTCTGCCCTCCTCGGGTCTCAAGCAGAGAGGGTGAATTCCAGACCTCTCCCCACACTCTCCTCTAACCCACCTGGCTGGGCCTGGAGCCCGGGACACTCGGCCCCGGCCAGGGCTTCTTCCGGACAGCCCTGGGCCCCCAAGCAGCCTTGTCAGCACCCCGATCACTGGGCGCTTTTCCCTCCCTGCTGGGCTGGGCAGAAGGGCCACAGTCCTTGGACACCAACGTGTCCCCCTTCCTGAGCCACGTGGTCAAAGGTCCCCCTTGGGACGGAACCGGCCAACAGCAGAGCCTCCCATGGTGCAGCCCACGCCCCTCACTTCCTGGCGGCCCCACAGAACGAGCGCCACACCTCGGGGATGGATGGGGCTGCCCCGGGGCCCACAGAGCAGGCTTCTAATGCTCCATCTGCCAGCCGTTTCTAACTCCCCCTGATGAAGCAGAGACGTAGTTACCGAGCAAAAAGCCTCGGGTATTTTTTATGAAGCTATAATATTCTGCTTTTTAAAACAAGAAAAGAGAGAGAGAGAGAGGGAGAGAGAGAGAGAGAAACTATGCCCGTTAAGCTATTGTATGCTTGGGAACGGCTTGCCAATGAAGCGCCAGCCCAAGTGCAGCTGTCCCCACCCTGGGGACAAAGCTGGGACTGAGGGCCCTGAGGACGCACTTTGTAGCCCCCTTCTGCCTAACTCAGCCCCAGGTGGCCCTTCCTGCGGCTGCAGGGCACAGTCCCAGGCGGGCGGGCGGGGCCATCCTCCCACTAGACTCCAAGCCTGCAGGGACGGCTTAGGGGTGCACACTGCCAGATCAGAGCCAAAGCTCTGGCATGGTCCCGAGGGCACAAACTTGGGGTTCAGGGTGTCACAAAAGTTTTTCCTGGGACATCAAGGTCACCATCAGTCAGCTGGTGTGACCGTGCTGAGCCGTCCTTTACTGAGTGCCAGAAGCCAGGACACATGTTAACGCACTGTGTGTTAATTCCCACAATGGCCCTGCATTCAGGGTCTTAGTGTCCCTGTGTTACTGATGAGAAACAGGGAGTCAGAGAAGTGGGTCAGACAGCTCCTAAATGCTTCTGCGGGGGACCCCCACCCACTATCTTGAAGGCCTGCCACTCAGGGCTCAGTGTGGCTGCCCCTGACCTTCCTTCCAGCGTGGGGCCTTGCGTGTGAGGTCCTGACACTGCTGCACCCGATGACCACTGTGGGGAGCCTGGAGTCTAGCACACAGCACAACTGGGCTCTGTGGTGGTGGGCACAGTCCCTCGCGAGGTGCCGTGGCCTCTCAAGCTGGCCCAGGAGGACTGCCAGTTGGTGCCGTGCCCTGCCCTCTCTGCAGCCTGGAGCTGTCCTTGGGCCAGGGCGGGAGCGCTCCCGGGGGACAGTCTAGAGGTGAAGGTGTCATGGTCCGAGGTTGGCGAGAGCAGAAGTGGCCGATCCCTACAGGTCCCTTGAATGACAAGGGCGGGAGCTCCTGGAGGCTTCTGAGGCTGGCGTGACGCCCCCCTCCCAGGCCCCACGGTCTCCCCGCCTGCCCAGCTGCAGCTGCCCCTCTGTGGGCCCCGCACAGGGGATGCCAGCCGCACCTGCTCCAGCCGGGGAGACCCAGCCCCAGGTAGCTCTGCAGGCTCCTGCTGCAGGCGGGTGGGCCCCGGCAGCCTGGAGCGGGAAGGACACCGAGGCCCACTTACCCTGGTGCTTCCCGCATCCCTGCCCTCCCTCCTGCTGGCTCTGAGAATTACCTCAAAGCTCTGCTATTTCCTGCCTGAAATGCCTGCTGCTGTTGGGTTGGTGGGCCTCCTCCCAGCCCAGTGAGCCTGGGTGCAGAGGGGAAGCGTGGTGGCCGTGGGGCACTCAGGGAGGGGCGTGGACCCTTGCGCCAGGGAGCCGGGTAAGCAGGGCAGAGTGCTGGCCGAGGTGTCTGTCAGCTCCGGATGCCAGGGCATCTGGGTCTCTGCACCCAGCCCCGTGAACCTTGGAGGTTCCTCTGGGCTGGCTCAGTGCAGACCCTGTGCACCCTGGGCTTGGCCTCACTGTGCCTGCTCTGGGAGCCAGAGGCAGCCCATACCCGCGATCCAAGGGGCCAGGGCTAGCGGGCCTCAGGGACAGGTGGGAAGTGGAATGTGTTGGGTGAGGAGCCCAGCAGCTTTCTGTCCCAGTTTCTGGACATTTTAGTGACCCGGGGCAAGGTGTCCAGCTCTCTGCCTTGTCTGTGAAAAGTGCTGATGAAGCTGCCCCCAAGAAGAGGCAGAGACAGCAGCAGGGTGACCTCGGAGTCCTGCTCCATGTCCACCCTCCACCATCTGGGTGACTTCTCCCTAAGGGACAGGGAGGTGGTGAAAGACCCAGCTGGCCAGTGACCAGCAGTGAGCAGCTGGTGCTCAGAGGGGACCAGGCTGGACTAGAACCCAGCTCCTTGGACTCCAACTCCAGCACTCCTCTAGTACCCAAATGTCCTAGAACTTGAAGTTCAAGTGTCTGGTGTTCTCCAGAGCCCCGGGAGCCCCCGTGGTGTTCTGAGGTCCTCCCTCCAGGCCCCAGGCTCCCTGGCATCCTGCCGGCCTCTGCGTGCTTCTGGGATGGCTGGGAGGGGCCCCCCACAGCCTCTGCCTGAGCAGGCTGGAATCACAGCCAAACCGCCCTGCGAGGCAGACAGGCAAAGACACACCCCCGCCTCACTTGTGCTGAAAACATTCATTACGCATTTTAGAGGACAAGGCCAAAAAGAAAAACACTCATTAGAAGCAGAAATAGTTTCCAAATAAGCCATCCAGAATCTGCTGGGATTCTGGCCTGACATGGGGACCTGTCCTCTGGAGCAGGGGACCGGGGAAACACACAGAGGGACGGGCCACGGCAGGGGAGGGCGGAGCCTGAGGCTGTGGAAGCCCCAGACAAGAGGCGCCTTCCCCTCTGGCTCTTCCTTGCCCTTTGGTGCTGCCCCTGGCTTGATGTGGCTGCAGTGAGTGGCCATCAGGTGGTGGTCACAGCCCTACACTGTCCCACTTCAGACAGCAGGTGACCCTGGGCCTGGCCCTGCTCTCTCTGGGCCTCAGTGGCCCACCTAGAAAATGTGGTGGCCCGGGTCCTCGCAGTGTGACACAGAGAGCCCCCGTGAGGCTGTTGGTGTGGGCACTGCTGAGCCTGCCTGCCGCCTGCCGAGGTGGCTGTCTTTGGGTCACAGCTGGGCTGGCGCTTGGGGCCTGGGCCTTGGCCAGCTGGAGAAGTAGGCTGAGCTCAGATCATCTGGGCCCTGAGTGGCCTGGAGCCTGAGATGCTGCTGTGGGCAAGGTGACACCTCTGAGCCATCCAGCGACACCCCAAGTTCCCAAGGGTCAGGCCAGTGACCTCAGGCACTCACGGGCCACCCAGGCTCAGGAGAGATGCTGAACGGCTGTTCCCGCCCCCCCAACTCCTATCCTAATAGGATGTTTATTAGCAACGAGCAGACAGAGTCCAGGAAAGAGAACGTGGCAGAGACAGAGACACAGACAGAGCAGCACCAGGTGGCTCGGAACGTCCAAGTGCCACCTGGGCACTTGTCCTAACCCTGCCGGAGTCTCGGTGGCACCAACCTGGCATTCCCAAGGCTCTGGGCATGGGGCGGGGAATCAGAGGCAGCTGGTCCCTTCCTTGTGAGAGCAGGACCCAGGCCAAGGAGGGTAGGAATCCCTGCTGTGCGAAGGGCCCTTGGGGGGACATTGTCAAAGGCTGTCAGGGGTCAGCAGTGAGCTCACACCATGGGCCAGGGATGCTGCTGGGTTGGGCTGCAGGGGCCGGCGGGGAGGGGAGGCCCCTGCGGGTGGAAGCCTCCTTTATCTCCTTTCTGGAAGACCCCCCAGGCTGGGCAGGCGGTGGCGTGTGAGGGGCGTGGCCAGCCTGGGCCCCCTGCTCAGCCTCTTCTCCGGACCCCATGGGTGGTATCCTTCTCGGCCTCCTGCCCAGCCTCCTCCAGGGGTGCCACCCTGAAACCATTGCTCCCACCAAACCTTCTCCTGGTCACTGGTGTCAGAGACAAACTTGGGCCAATCTCATTCTGGGTCCGTGTCTCACGGCTTCTTTCCTATCTGATGTCAGAGAGATTAAACCTGATCATGCCATTATGATCCTGGAGTTGTAATTAGCACCGGAACAAGCTGCCCTGAGCTCCGCTGGCTGCAGCAGCTCCTAGCTCGCTGGGCTAGGTGTGCAGGGCTAATTGCTTTGGCCTCGGTTCCTTAACCTCCCATTGCCTGGCCTGGAGGGGGATGGGCCCCACACCTGTACCCGCTCCTTCCTCCTTTATTACCAGACCCCAGGACACAGAGGAGAGGGGCGGAGCAACAATTCCCCCTGGTGTGGGGAGGGAAGATAGAGGCCCCAGATCAGCTGGGAAGAAACCCGATCCTGTGGCATAGGCCTTTGGGGAGGCTCTGCTTCCTGCCAGCTGGAAGGTGACAAACCAGACGCAAGTGCTTTTGTGCCATCGGAGCCCGGGACCTGGGCACCCCAGAGCCGGCAGAACAGCTGGGGCGCCACGAGCTCGGCCCTCACGGCCGCCCAGCGGTGTCTGATTCCAGGAAAGTAGGTTTAGTGGAATTAAAAGGCCACAAGAGCGTGATGGAAGGAGGCGGGGTAGACAGAGGGGGACGCGGGGCGGGCCGGAGGGGAGGCGGGTCCTTAGAGCAGGTGTGGGGCCAGAGGCCCGGGAAGCCAGTGTGCGGAACGGGACGCTGCCTGGACAGAGGGCCCAGGCCAGCTGGGGGCCGACGGGGCAGGTGGAAGAGGTGTTCTGAGCGGGAGCCATGAAAACCCAGAGGAAAAAGAACCAAAGCCAGAAGCCAGGCTGGCGTGGGATGGGGGTGGGAGGCCCAGGGCGGAGTCCTCAGGGACTGTGGACTGCTTAGGATCCACGGGGTTTCCGGAAGCCAGAATCTGAGTCTGGGGGTGCAACAGGGACATTGGGTGCCATGCCAGGAATCTGCTGTCAAGGCGGCGACCTGCACCGTCCTCCTGCCTCGAGTGAATGAGAAAACCCCCTGCTCAAGGGTGAAACCCTTTGGGGGTGAGTCCTGTCAATAAGACACCCGTGTAGCACCCCATGACCATGCTAGAACCCCCTCTCCCAAGGACGCAGGTCTGAGCAATCAGAAAACCAGTCGCTCCCCCGCCAACCTCCCTGGGAGACAGAGTCCGTCCCGCGGGATCTTTGTGATCAGCACAGACTCCCAGGGCCTCGGGCACCATTTGCTAGTGAACTTGCTGAGCCACGGACTTCCATCTTGGGAACTGGGGGAGAATGGAAAGGCCTGGAGGCTGGGCCCCCCGGCAGTTGCTGGGTGGAGGACCTTCAGCCCGCCGAGCTGCAGCCTCCCCCTCCAGGTGGCTCCAAGGCATTGTCCCTGGGACCACTCCGTGGCTTGTGTGGCCCTTTTCCCTCTGTGCGCACGCTGCAGCACGGGGGCTCTTGCTTCCCCACCTGCCAGTTCCCACGGGTCATAGAGACTTTCAAATCACCAAGGCCTGGCGGTTTGCTAACTGGGACAACGGTGGGCACAGAGAGTGGGGCCATGGCTGGAAAGGCCTCAGGCAGCCATTCCTGGGGACAGGCAGTAAGAAGACCTGGGGGTGACAGAGCCAGGCGCATGGGGACAGATTCTACAAGAGCAGCTGCAAATCAGAGGATGTGCCTAGAAAGGGACCCAGGGCCAGCCCAACAGGACAGAACCCTTGGATCTTCCCACCCAGACAGAAGCCCCTTTCCACGGGAGGACAGTCCCCACCAGCCTCAGCACGACTCCCACCAGCAAGAGGCCAGGTGGGCCCCACAATACCCTGCCTCCCCTGGCCCAGTTATGCTGCGCACAAGCACATGGGCAAAGGCCGCCCTTCTGTAGGCGTGGCAGACACCTGCCTCACCACCCCTCTCCACAGCGCCTCCACAGCAGACATCAACAATCCATCACCGAGCTCCTGCCCAAGGAGTTGAAGTTTCTCCTTCCCAACCCCATCAATCCATCTCCTGTCCTCACCCAAAAGAAACCGAGGCACCTTAGAGCCAGAAGCACCTAGATCACCAGCTCTCTCCCTTGCCTGGCACCCGACAACCAGGCCAGCCACTGAGTCAGCCGCTGCACACACAGCCGAGGTCGCCCCTGGCCCAGAGCTGCACCTCGCGCAGGAGCCCTGCGCCCCCACTGCGCCCTCCAAGGACCCTTCCCGGCACCGTGTCGCAAGAATCCAGGCCCAGCCACCTACCTGAAGGAGCCAGTAGCACCTCCGGTGAAAGGTGGGGATGATGGAGGAATGGACATAGCAGCCGTACAAGCACTAGGGAGAGAGGAAAAACGAGAATTCAGTTGGAAAGAGGGAAGGGGGGCAGGGAGAAGGAAGACGGCGCAACAGGAAGGGGCAAGAAGGGCCACAGCCGCCACCCGCGGACCTGGGCACTGAGACTGGGGTTCGGGGACAGCCTTTGAGAAGCACCACACCAGTGGGGACCTGAGGTCGGGCAGCTGGCGCCCTGCCCGGTGGGGGCCGACAGGCATCTGAGGGTCCGGGACGGTCCAGAACCAGGAAGTGCACTGCACACACGTGTCAGGGCGTGAAGTGGGCCGAGTCCCTTGGTGTACAGGAAGGACCGAAGCTCACAGCACGGATTAAAACACACAAAACACACGTACCCCAGACCTGTGCTGGTCAGGTAGCCCCAGCGACATGAGCACCGGGTGGATGGGGACAGCCCGGGCAGCACTTAGGGTGCAGGGAGGCCTTGTTGATAGACCCCCAGCTTTCACTTTTGAATGATTGTTTATCCACCTATCTGATCATCTGCTTTTAAAAGTCTAACCCTGCATCTACTGCAGAGGGATCTGGTTTTGCAAAACAGCCTGAAGGATAGGATGGAAGGGTGAGGTAGGCAGGACTTCAGGTTCTGGAAGGGCAGGGAGGCGGCCTGCAGGAGAGACAGCGCGCCTGGAGCCAGGCAGGTGGAGCGGAATGGTGGGTGGGCTGCACTGGGGCCTGCTCTGGGGGGCTCCACTGGGGCACACAGCTTTGCCAGTGAGGTGGGCAGGGGTTAAAGTGTGACAACCAATGCAAACTGGAAATCAAACTGGGGAAACTGAATAGGAGGGAGAATGGAGGGGCCAGCTGCAGGCGGCCCATCCATCCAGAGAGGGACACCCCAGGTGCCCAGTGCCAGGGCCCCACAGCAAAACCAGGTCCCCCGGCCTCCTGTGATGCAGATTCCAGGAGGGGCGGGGTGGAAAGAGAGGGAAGGCCGGCAGAGCGACGCAGGACATCGAGTGGGGAAGCCCTCGTGCCCCTGTCCCTCTGTCCACTTAAACCTCCCGGTAGCCTCTACAGGGAAATGGCCAGCGGCTTCATCCGAGGCTTGCACCAGGTATTATTCATACCCCCAAAAAGACTAAGTGCCATTTGGTTCCACTCGGCATCCATTGGAGCCCTGCCTGTCTGATTAGCAGACTTGAAAGAGAAATCATTTTGGACTCTGGGATTTTGGCTGTAAGAAAATCAGATTTCCAATATGTTAGAACTTTCACAGATCGCTGTCAGCAGGGATTTAAGCCCTGTACAAACCAAACAAACAAAGCGGAAATTAATTTAAACGATTCCCTTGCAATTCTTGCTCACGAAAATGTATTTATTATTAAGAAGGCAATATTCTTCCCTGAGTTTTTTGGTTTGTAAGACACGGGGTTTTGTTTCTGTGGTTTCGCATTTTGTTTTTGATAGCTCGCTCTGTGCAGAAAAAGGTTCCCGTCTGGACTTTCACTGGAAGTGCTGGCTGCGGTGAACTCACAGCCCGCCGTGACTTCCCTCTGCTCTTTCCCAGGAACTGTTGAAAGGGGCTTCTGTCGCTTTGAAATAGAAAGCTGCTCCTCCCCACTCCTTACCCAGCTATAGACCTGAAAGGCACACGCTTGGCTTCCCTCTTCATTTCCCCCTCCTGATTCCTGTCGCTCCGTCTGGACCCGGCTCCAGCCTCCTCAAGCCCAGGGTCAGGCCTTGGCGAGGAGTAAGCCAAACGGCCCCTGCCCAGCCCTTGAAAACGCGACAGCAGCAGCCAGTGGGGCTGCTCTCCCTGCCAGCCTGGCCAACCGAGACCTACAGGACTTGAGTCATCCCATAAGCCAAACGGAGGGAAAAAGAAAAATGGTGGTGTCGGCAGTGCTGGGCTCATGCATTTTAATCAGAGGAGCCTTCGGGCCTTGCTCAGAACTCTATTTTTAGACGTTGTTACTCTAGCCGTGATGGTGATCCTGTGTCTCTGGTCTCATCAGATAAGAGGCAGGATGAGGGGGAGGAGGGGCGTCCAGAGGAGAGGAGGACGTGGTGGGAGGAGCTCAGGAACTCTGGAAGCCCCAGGGAACGGCCCACTGCCTGTGTGGCTCTGTTGAGCAGTCCGAGTCACCCCCAGTTCTGTCGTCCATCTCTGTCTTCCTGGCCGGGATTCCGGGGCAGGAGTCCTAGCATTTGAGAGGAAGAAGGGCAATGTGTCCGCTGCCTGGCAGCCCCAGGACACTGCTACCACCATCAGTGCCGCCGCTGCTACCAGAAGCCCCTGGGGAGACTGAGCAGTTAAGGTCTGCTTGTGGCACCCTGCAGGCAAAGGACTTGGAAGTCACACTAATGGACAATCCTGCAAAATGACTCTGCTTCCCACCTGGAGCGTCAGGTTCAAGGAGACCATGGGTCCCCTCTCCTGTGAGCTGGGGACGCAGCAGGAGGCTCCCGGAGAGGTGGGAGCAGCTCACAGCTCAGAGGCTTCCTGCCCCACCGGACTGCGAAACGGGAGCTGTTTCCCCGGGAGGTGGGTGGGAGGGTGGAGAGCCCATGGCCACTAGGGTGCTGGGGACAGTCCCTGTGCATATGTGACTGTGTCAGTGGCTGTCACCGAAGCAGGCAGGCGAGGCATCAGAGGAGCCCTCAAGGCAGTAGAGATGAGCAGGGTGGCTGGGCCAGAGGGGGAGCAAGGGTGTTTCCGGCCGTGGGGAAGCTTGGGGTGGAGGACAGGAGATGAGGCGGAGTGTGGCCAGGCTAGAGGGATGTGAAGACGTGTGGGGCACAGTGTAAAGTGCACTGAGAGATGGGCAAGGTCAGATCACAAAGGGCCACAGCGAGGAGGGGGCTGTTCTCCCTACCCGGGAGTGGTCATGGTCTTGTTTGCATTTTGGGAGCTCGCCGTGGCAGCAGTGTGGACAGGAGACGGGAGTAGAGGCATGGGGTAGGCCCAGGGCACAACGACCAGCCCAGAGGAGCTTGGGAGCACGCAGCGGACGGGTTTGATGGAGCCATGAAGATGGGGAGAAAGGGACACACTAACTGGGTGTAAGGAAGTCACCCAGGTTTCTACTAGAGAGATAGGAACACTGTGGGCTCTTTCTCAGGAACCTGTGGGGTACAGCAGACCTGGGGTGTTCCAGATTTCTGTTTGGTGACTTTGGAGAGGTTGGAAGGTATCAAGGTGTGATCCACAGAACCCGTGGCCTTCAGTGCCCAGCCGGGCTTGGACGGTGGTCACAATAGGGCTGGCGACAGCAGCCCAGGGAGGGCTGTCCACCCAGACTGACTCTTTCTCAGGAGACTTCTCAGCAGGGCAGAGCAGGCGGGGTGTAAAACCTGCCAATCAGTCCCCAGAATGCGGCAGAGGACGCCTGGCCTCACCATGTCCCCCGCCTGTCCTCTTCCCCTTCCATCACCGCAAAAGTCCAGACCTGATCTCAGGCCTCGATAATTCCTGTGTCAACATTCCTACTTCGCACACAGTCTTTTCACCGGGTTCCAGTCTGTATGACAATGTCATTACCAAGCCAATTGGGGATTAATTTGCACAATATTTCAGGAGGCAGTGTATCAAATCCATTCCCTTTACCCACTAATCAAAAAAGCAATCAAGTTTGTCTGTAGTGATTTGCGTTATACAAACTCCTGGTGTTTTTTGATCAGGCTGTGGGGTCCCATGGGGACTCCCTGGGCTGAGCTTTCTATTTGGGGGCTGTGATGGGGTGGAGGAAGAGCTGTGTCTCAATCTGTGGATTCAGCTGTGTGTGTGTGCAGGATACGTGGGAATGTGTGCCCTGGGTTTCCTCAACTATGTCTACACAAAGGAAGAGAAAAAGGAAACAAACAATCATAAGAACCCAGGAGAATAGCACCCTACAACAAAAGTGACTTCCCGATGAGTCACAACTGGGACTTAAGGTCCATTAGCATGATGGCGGAGCCAGGAAGTTCTCTTAAATACTCAGAATCCCATTTATGAGATTGTAATGGTTGAGCTTTGTTGCCAGTTTGAGTGGCTCAGAAGCACTCCAAGGGATTTGTAAAGCACATTTCTGGGTGGATCACGGAGGGGTGACCTTGGGTACTACGTATGGCCCCTTCTTCACAGCATTGTCTCCTTGCTCTGCTTCCTGGCCACTATGAACCAAGTAGCTTTCCTCCAACACACTCTTCCACCATGTTCCCGCCTTGGAGATAGCCAACCATGGACTGAATCCCTGAAATCATGAGCCAAATTAAACTTCTTTTCCTTGAAGTTATGGGTGTCAGGGATTATGTCCCAGTGATGGGAAAGTGACTAATGCAGACATTATAGGGCTTTAAAAAAAGAAAGAAGGAAGGAAAGAAAGAAAGATGAAATTACAGAGGAAACCAATAGCCAACAGGAGCTCCCTTAGTTCAAACCAAATGCTTCCTAGGGCACAAGTCACATTTCTGAGGGCAGCATCACTGTACACCCTCCTCAAGTGGATTCTCCACAGCAGACTCAGTGTGCCAGAGAGGGTCCACCAGGGCTGGGCACCAGTGGCCACAGTGGGCCAAGGAAGGGGGCAGGAGTTTCATTGGTCAGGACATTGGAATTCAACTGGTACTTCCTTTCCCCACCAGCTCATTCAACAGGGTGAATTCTCTGTTTTTTGATCTGTTTCTCCCTGTGCCTCTCTCTGTCTCCTGATCTGTCTGTCTTCCTCCCTTCCTGCCACCTCCAGCTTGCCCCGTTGAGGACCCATCCCCTATGAACTGGCCTGAGTTGAGCCTGGCACACGCTGGGGGACCTGGAGGAGCAGATGGAGCCCAAACAATTCTGCTGGCCACAAACTCAGCCCTGTTGAAGCTGTTGCTGACAGCTTCCCAAGCGGATGCTGACTCAGGGCACCCTGAAGGCCTGGTGCACCCCTCCTCTCGGCCTGTCCTCACCTGGGGCCCTCCTACGATGGACATTGTGCCTCTACCTCTGTTCCTCAGGTCCCCTCCAGGAGCCTCTCCTGCTCTAGCCATCCAGACAGAGTCCTCAGAAATAGCCCACCAGGGCAAGGAACTGACACTGGTGGCTGTGGGCACCTGGGAGGGTGTGGGTTTGGCTGGGGGTGCTGCTCACAGCTGCATCACTGTACGCATCAGGCGGCTTCTGTCCTAACTACTCCAGTTCACTATTGTATGACAGCAGGTGGATATGGCTATGTCCCCATGAAACTGATACTGAGATTTGAATTTTATATGATTCTCACATCTTATGAATATTATTCTTCCTGTGAATTTCTGAACCATCAAAAAAAAAAAAAAGGTAAAAAACATACTTAACTCTTGGACTGTTCAAAAGTGTGTGTTGAGTCCCAGCTTGCTGACCCCTGGCCTAGCAGACTGGGAAAGCACGAATCATACAGTCCTTTCTAAAGCTCGCCATTGTGATGTCCACATGGTGGGTGCTCAGCGAACAGAGTCCCACATGATGTGGATATCTAAGCAGGGTCAGGAAGGAGTGATAAAAACCCAGGTGTATGGAAACCACAAAATGGACATTTAACAAATCAACATAATGGCACTTAATTTTGCATGCTCATTCTCTGGGTCTGAGGATGGGGATGCGTGGTCCTTTTCCTTTAGAGGACTAGCATGCCTCTGGAGCCTCAGCCTCCAGTGAAGTTTCTTCTCTGGGGGACCACAACATACTATTTTCTGGGGACAACCTCCACAGAAGGGATGGAGACCCCAAAAGCCAGGGGTCTGCTACTGACTTCCCCTTGTGGAAAGGGCGAGCCACTTCTCACACTTCCCACACTTCCCACACTTCCCAAGGGTTGCTGGAGAAAGCTGCCCAGGTCTCCTCAGACTTGTGTTATCCAACATGGCAGCCGGCAGTCTCCTGTGGCTGTTCAGATTCAAATTTAGATGAATAAACTTAAACAAAGCGAAAGCTTTAGTTTCTCAGTCACACCAGTCACATGTTAGGGCCTTGGGGCTCAACAGCGGTCACCCTGTTGGAGGACGTAGAATATTCCATCACCGCAGAAGCTGTGCTGGATGCTCCTGCACTGGAGCTGGGGTCCAGTTCAGAGATATGTGGCCATGACCCTTGGAGAGGAACCCAGGGGCCAAGATCTGGGGACGTCAGGGCTTTGAGGGGGATACAGGGAGCTGGAATGTTTGAGGGTTGGAATCTGTTACTCTACCCGGGCAAGCCTGACTCAGCCTGTGAGGATTTCCAGAACCTTCTGTGCCTCTGGTAGCGGAGCCTCCCTTCTAGTCCCCTTTCAAAAGCCTTCTCTAAAGCAGGGATAATTCCCGCTGTGTCCTCCGACAAGGGTGTTTACCAGTAATCTCCTTCCATAATCCTCTTTCGTGAGGATCCCTCTGCCGCCTCCCTTGCAAACAGCCCTGCGTCAGGCCCTGGCAGCCAGGCTGAGGCAGGTGGGCCACCGCAGGGCCCCCCGGACTCCCCGGGGATTGGCCTGGAGCCCCACCAGGTCCCCCTCTCCCCGCCCCGGCAGTGGCTGTCTACACAGGGGCAGTTATACTGAACACGGATTTTGATGTGGGTTTATTGCTCTCACTTATATCTGGTGCACAAACTGCCAAGGTGACCGGGTTGAAGTGTGTCTGGGAGTAAAGGCGAACGGAGAGGGAGAGGATAGCCGGGAAGGGGGGGACCGTGGCTTGATCCTGCCCGAAAGAGACCACATGGCAGGGGCAGGTGAGAGGCAGCTACGCTCTCCGAAGAGCATCCTGGCTGGGCTGGGCAGCGTTCCTGAGGAGGGAGCGTGGGGCTGATCTCACAGGACAAGGGGCAAGTCTTCATGGAGGTCTGCTTTGTGCCCGGCCAGAGCCCCCTCTCCTCTAGCACCCCCAGAATGGAGGGAGCTAAGCAAAGGCATGAGACCCAGTTGGATGGCTCCGACACCAAGTATGAAGTACCCAGAGCTGAATGGGGAGGTCTTTTCGCTCTGGAGGTCGGTGAAGTCACCCAGGAGAAAGAGACATTTGTACTGAGCTAAAAAGGCTGAGTAGAAGATGGCCAGGCAGACAACTGAGGAGCCAGAAGCCAGGATGCTGAGTCCCTTCTGAGTTTGTCCTCCGAATCCTGGGTGCGGGATCAGGCTTGAGCCCGTCCCTGACCCCAGAGTGTCCCCAGGGCCCCCTGGAATCTGTCACGAGCGTTGGCAGTGGGCCTCGCGTGTGGAGCACCAGCTCTGGAGTCCCCAGGGCTCTGCCCTCCTCCACCAATCAGACTTTTGGAAGCAGATCTCTAGGGAGGGCTGTGGCGACTCAGGACCTGAGCTTCGGATCAGACCCCTCCCCTCCTTCCCGTCTCCCCGCTCTGCCTCCGCCACTCATCTCTGTGCGTGTTTCCTATGCCGCCTTCTCTCCCCTCAGCCGCGCTGTCTTACAGGGGGCAGCTACCTGTTGTTCTAGCTGTGACCTCAGAGGCAGGAAACCCTTTCTCTTTCAGGTTTGGGGTGACATCACTGACCTCCTGGGGTGTCAGGCCTGGCGGGGCAGGAGGGGACCTGGGCAGCTCCCCTGGGCCTGGACAGAGGGCCCGCACAAACAAGGAGACCGAGCGAGCCCCGCACAGCACGGGGCAGGGTCGAGGGCAGTTCCTCTCTTGCCAAACCGTGGGCACACCAGCGGGAGGCACTTGCTCTTGTAGGAGCAGCTGGGGTGAAACTTTCCAGCACCTTCCGGATCTCCCCCAGCCAGTGGTGGGCGCAGCAGGACCAAGAAGGCCTGCTGTGTCAGGGCACCCCGGGAGCTGAAACAGACTGGGGGCCCGGAGGGGAGCTTGTGTGGGGCAGGCAGAGGGAGACGGGGAGGTTCTCCTGCATATGTCCTCCAGCTGCACGAGCGGCCTGCCCATGGGCCTTGTCCAGGCGGGCCAGGACTCGTCCAAGGCCACGTGGTTTGGAAAAGGAGGTGCACGGGCCCTACGGAGCCCTTTGTTCTCCGCATGCCACCTCCCTGGACCCTCTCTCAGACATCTGCGCCACTAGCTGCCAGTCAGGCCTTCTGCAGGGCCTGCCTTTTGTCACAGACAAAGGGACGAAGTCCCGGGGCGGCTCCTGGGACCGTCCCCGCTGAAGGATTTGGTTCTTATTAATCTGAGATTAGACTGAATGATTCAATTCGCATGCTGCCCGCACGAGCACTGGGCCTCAGAACTTGTTAAATAGTGAATTGCTTTAAAATGAGTCTGAGCTAAATGGATTGCAGTCTGATTCGGCCTCCGGGGTTGGGTGACAGCAAAGATTTGGAATATTAGATCATCATTGACCAGGCTCTTGCCCGCCTCTCTCCTAAGACAATCTGCAACGCCATCTCCCCAGGCAGTCGTGGCCCTGTGGACCAGGAGTCGGGGGCTGGGCACCCAACCCTCCCCTGGACATAGCCCCAAGCACTGCACTCTTGGGGCTCCTTGATGCAGGGCTGGGCACCAAGACTTATTCTCCTCACTCCAACCGCGGCTGTTCCTGCAGGACTTTCACCTGGCCATTCCCCCACTGGCCAGCACCCCCATGCTTCATGCTCTAGGGGGCCCAGAGGCACAGAGAAGTGGCTCTGCCCGAGACTTCCTGCCAACCTCGGAGAAGGGGCAGTAGACCCCATCCCCGGAGACGTGTCAGGATCGTCCCCGGCCAAGGTTCCAGTGGGCGCCTGAACCCTGGTTGCTGGGCCTGGGAAGCCTCCAAGAGTTGAGACCCTTCTCCTTGGGGCAGAAAGTCTGGTCCACAGGCTGGGACACACAGAGGACCAGGTGGCCTCGCCCGACTCTAGAGGGCGGGTCTCTGAGGTGGAGGAAATTGAGGGACGGATTGGCGTCAGAGTGGAGCAAAGGTTGCAGGGCGTGACCCTGTGAGGCAGGGAGGCAGGGAAGCAGGCAGCTGGGGCCCCGCCACCCCACAGAAGGCACCTGTGGCCCCTGATCCTGCAGACAGGAGGGACCCGCTCCCCTGCCCCACACCTGGATGGGCAGAGCCCAGCGGCAAGGACATGCTGGGACCAGGGCACCTTCAGCAAGCTGAGGCCGAGGAGACTTAGGGGGCGCTGCAGACTCCGGGGCTCTGCCTGGGAGAGAGGACGGGGTCTAGACGGTGGGGGCCAGAGCGGGGTGGGAGCTGTGTGAAGCCCTCCAGGGTGTGCCATGGAGGGGGGACCCATGGAGCTCCCCAACATCACCATGGAGAATTCTCTATCACTTCTTCAGATATGCCCTTTGGGGAACTGGGAGAGAACCAGGAGAGGACACCGAGTGGGACTGAGAGTCCAGGGGAGGAGTGGGAAAAAGGGAAGAGCTGGGGGACAGTCCTGTCCCTGGGGCCCCCACAAAGTGTGGGTCCCCCCACCCCAACCGGGCTCCCTCCCTGGGGCCCACTGTGCCTGTGCAGGAGCGCCCACCAGAACACAGCAACCACCGGCCCAACGATGACATGAGTGAGGATGGCAATAAAAATTAAATGAATTTTTAGATAAAAAGGCATAAAAATCATGTTTAAAGATATAAATAAAATCCCTGGAGCTTCAGCTTTATTATTTTTGGGGGTTCTCAGATTAATAAATTAGTGGGTATAGAACGGAATATGAGCTAAAATTTGGTAGCGAGGTAAATGTGGATTTGGACTCCCGGGCTCCAGGGTTCATTGCAGGCACGAGTCTCAGATCACTGAAGTTCGGGCTATGGCTCCCTCTGCTTGGGGTCAAGTCCAGGGACCCAGCTGCCCTCCCCAACCTGTTTCTCTACCCTCTTGGGACCATCAGCCAGGCCCCCAGGTTCCTGCCACCCCCAGCCCCAGCACTAGCCAAACCGCTTTGGGGAATAGGCAGCCAGCCACGCAGCTATCGGAGACCAGAATCCTCCCCACCATAGAAACTGATCATGACCCTGGTCTCCCGGGAGGAGCCGGCCTGGGCCAGGCAGCACGAGGCCCCTCAGGATGTGCAGGTGTGCGTGCACATGTGCCCGAGTGTGTGTGCATGCATGTGTCCGTGTGTGTGTGCACGCGTGTGTTCATGTGTGCATGCCCGTGTGCTCATGTGTGTGCGTGCACGCATGTGCCAGTGTGTGTGTGTGTGTGTGTGTGCATGCCCGTGCACGTCTTCTGCCCACAGGTGATTGTTCTCTGAGCCCATTTCAACCCAGCTCTGCAGTTTCTAACTCAAATACTTCTTGAAAGTACAGGATATAAATAATAAATAAACAAAGCGAAATGTCCTCGCTCTCATCAGATTTCCTTCCTCAGACCTGTTTCTCGGAGCCTTGTCAGGTGGCTAGAACTGGTCTGACCAGCGGTCACACTGGGGATGGCCTCTTGCCCTTCTTTTCTTCCTTCCTCCCTCCTTCTCTCCCTTCCCTCCTTCCTTCCTTCCTCCCCTCCCTCTTCCCCTGCTTTCCCTGTCTCTCTCCCTCCCTCGCTGTCACATTCTTAGCCCTTCCACTCTGTCCAGCACGCCGGTTGACACTAGATGCCAAGGATTTTCTACAGAGGGTGACAGACTCCCACAGGTACCTCCCGGCCTGGCCTCCTTGCCCCAGTCGGCTGGTCGGAGGGATGCCCTCGGGGCCGGGAGTTCTCCCTTCCCTCTGCTCCATTCCTGCCTCCTGTTCCCAGTTCCCAGAGGAGGAGCCAAGGTGGACGCCAGGAACCAAGCCCCCAGGGCTGCCAGGGTGCAGCAAGATGCCCTGAAAGGACCCTCCTCCCCTCCTCTTCCTGCTCCTCCCCCTCCCGTCGGCCGGTGCAGGCCAGGCAGCAGTGGCCCAGGATTCCTGGCTGCAGTTATCGCTCTGCTCCCGAGCCTGCTGGAGTCCAGCTCCAGAGGGGCCACCCCAGCCGGGCACCTGTGACACCAGCCAAGCACCCAGGGCAGCTGTTCCCAGCTAGGCAGTCCGGGAAGGGACTCTCACTTAAAACAGGCAACGGGGCTTTGTTTATGAGGACGGGCGGGGAACGCAGCGCCCCTTCTGTGGCTATGTTAATGCGAGCCTGGGCTCCTCGCCAAGACATGAAGTGGAGTCGGATTCCTGAAACCAGCTTTAATCAGCAGATTTTTAAGGTTAGAATTACTCTCTCCTCTCGAAGGCTTGCCAAGGTTAATTTGGGCCTGAGCATGCAGAATTAATGGGCTGGACAAAGGGAATCGGCCTTTTCCCGATTTTGTCTCAAGTTTACAAAAACATCTCTACAAAAGAGAAGGCAGCAGGGCGGGCGGGTTCCTCCCGGGAAGGAAGCAGCGGCTGGGGCCATCGATCGGGAGCCAGCACCACATGGAGACACAGGCTCCGGCACACAGACGGCAGGACGGGTAGCGAGTCTTGTCATAGGAGCATACGGAGCAGAGGTCACATCAGCACCCCGGCCCCTGAGACAAGAGTGCTTCAGACAGCCGCGGCTTCCAGCCCCCGCCAGGCCCTGCCCCGCAGCCCCCACCCAGCACGTCTGAGCCTCCGGGCTCTGCTGGGCCGATGGTGGAGCGAACCTTCACTAAGTCACTGTCACAGGCCTCGACGTTCTCCTCTGTAGAATGGACACGCCGATCGTGACGAGCTACAAATGAGAGAACGGCGGTAAGAACAAGACGCTGGCGATCATCATGAAGCGGAAGTGATAACTGCCGTGCAGTGAACTGCCTGTGGTCAGCAAAGAAGGTCAGGCGCTCAGACGGTGCCAGGACCTTGACCAAGGAAGACCCCACCTTTAGTACTGGGCTGCAAAGGGTTGTGGTCCTCTGGGAAGAGCACCCCGAAGATGGACTGACCCCGGGCGCTCCATGCCCTTGGACGGCCGGGTGTAACCTCTTCCCAGAGCTGCCGTCCAGGCCTGAAGAGCCCCCGGGGGAGAGCCAGGCAGAGAGCACCCAGCCCTCCACCCTCCTGGCCCGCACGCATGTAGGACGGAGCTCCCCACGGAAACAAGACCCGGGCCCCGACTCGGTCCCGCTAATGACTGTGGACGAGTGGCTCGGTCTCCGTGGAGCCCAGTGTCTGCATGGAGCCCAGTGTCTGCGTGGAGCCCAGTGTCTGCGTGCGTTAGGAAGGGGGGATGGGTGAGACCCGGACTCATGGCTTTGCAGGGCTAAGCAATGATACACTTTCATGCGTGGCACCTCAGAGGTGACCAAGGACAGAAGCTCCCTCAGTTTCCCCAGGTACAGGTCACTAAGTTGCCCCCACCCACGTCTCTGATCCCTGCAAGTGTATCCTGTCATCCACCCCTGATGGCTCTAGTGGCCATCAGAGGCTCCTGCTCAGGGTGCAGTGAGAGCCCTTTCTGTCCCATTTTCCCAAGTGAGCTGGACATATTCATTCATTCATTCATTCATTCATGCATTTGCAGGTCTAGGGGTTGAACCCAGGGCCTTTGCAGTGAGCTGCATCCCCAGCCCTTTTAAAATTATTTTAAAATGTAGAGACAAGGTCTTGCTAAGTTGCTCAACCTGGTGATCCCCCTGCCTCGGTCTCCCAGAGCACTGAGATCGTAGGCCTCTGTCACCACGCCCGGCTGCCAGGGCTCTCTGCTGATCAGCAGCCGCCCCGCCTACGTGGAGCCGGAGCCTGGCCTCAGAGCTCAGGGAGAAGAGAGAAGCACCTGAGAGCCCTCAGGGACCAGACCCGTGTCCCTGGGATGAAGGAGATGGGGCCCCCGGCTCTGCACGGGTGCCTCGACCCCCGCTTCCCTCAGGCCACCCCAGCCTGTTGCACCCGCTGGGGACAGAGCAGGGCGGGCAGAGACTGGACCAGCTGTCAGGCCAGGGTGTGCCGGGCCCGCCTGCATGCCACCCCACCACTCCACCAACACTGTCCCTGGGGTAGGAGCTGTGCCCTGCCAGGGTGGTGGCCCACATCTCTAACCCCAGCACTCTGGGAGGCTGAGGCAGGAGAATCAAAGTTGGAACCCAGCCTGGGCAACTTAAGAGACTTAGCCAGATTGTGTCTCTAAGTAAAGAATAAAAGGGTTGAGAGTATAACCCAGGGCATAGACTCTGGGTTCAACCCCCAGTAATGGAAAGAAAAAAGAAACAAAGGAGGGAGAGAGGAAGGGAGGAAGGAAGGAAGGAAAGAGAGAAAGAAAGACAAGCAGGCCCTGGCCGGAAACCTCCCGGCAGACCCCTCTGAGGACTTCCTCTCCCGTGTACCCGCTCTCCCTGCCCTTCCGGGGCCTGCCCCACCCCAGCCCCTCACCCTGCCCTTTTTCATGTCCCCCGGCCCTGGCCCAGCTCTGCAAATCCCACCTCCCATCCACAGCAAGGACTTCAGCAGGCGAAGCTCAGACCCCCTCCCTGTGGACCCGGGGTTGGGCCCACTTCCTGTGCATCAGTGGCCCAGGCCCTGCCCACCCGCAGCCCTTTACGGGGCGGGGTCAGCCCAGGGCTCCCTCTCTCTGCGGCCCTTCTGGCACCACGCCTGCTTCCTGACGCCTCTGCACTGCCCCCAGCCTGGCTCCAGACTCCCCTGGCAGGAAAGTCTGGTGCCGCCCCGCGCCCAGGACCGCTGTGAGCCTCAGCGCCTGGAGCCCACCTGGCACCTGGAGAGACCTCGTGTGTCTGTGGGCCTTGAAAGTCGGCCTTCCCTGGGGAGCACTAAGGGTAGAACGTAGAGGTCCAGCCACCCAACACCCGGCCTGGCCCTGGGGTGAAGAGGGCTGCTCCACCCAGGGCCCCAGCACCTCCTGGGGTCACTGCCAGCCAGCTCCACCCAAGGGCCTCCACTGGCCAGGGGGTCTGGGTGCCTAAAGACCACAGCTGTGGGTCTGGGCTTTGAGGACAAGGGGGGCAGGACGAGGAAGCTGCCACCCGCTGTCCCCAGCAGGACTCCTGGAAGCCTCTCCCAGGAGGCTGCCAGTCTTGGGCTGTGCGTTCCCGGGGGGCAGGCGTGGGTGTTCTAGTGCCCCCCAAGACTAGAATTGCCAGCCACCTGAATGTCTGTTCAGAAACCTCTTTGGAAGTGGAGTGGAAGGGAGGCTGAGACAAGGGGATCACACATTTGAGTGCCAGCCTGGATAACCTGGTGAGATCCTCAGGGGCTACCGCTCGGTTAGTAGGGCAACCCTGAGTTCAACCCCTAGGACTGCGAAAACAGACAGACAGACAAAAACCCTACCATCTGCTGTAGAGAAACCGATCTGTTCCTCAAAAAGCTAAGGGCAGAATTAGCATATGACTCAGCGATTCCACACCTAGGTGTCCACCCCAAAGAACTGAAATCAGGGACTCCAGCAAGCTCACACACACACAGATCCCGACCTGGGCTCTTCACATGGGCAGACACGTCTGCCAACACAGGAACGAGGAATGGGTAACTGCATTGTGACAGAGATACACAAGGAGCATTACGTACCTGTGAAAAGGAATCAGGGACTCACTCATGCTACAGTGTGGACCAACCTCGAAACATCGTACTTGCTAAAAGTCAGACACAAAAGATCTGCTCGCTACTGACCACCCATGTGGGTCCCTGTGCCTGGACAAAGGCACGGATGAACTTCTGGGATAATGGCGAGTGGCTAGGATTCAAATCCGAGGGGACCAGGAAAGGCAGGGAGCCCACAGGCCTTAGGATAGACAGGTGGCTGCCCCCCACCAGAACCTTGTGGGCTGAGGTGCTGCCACGACTCAGCCCTGGACCCCAGGCCTCATGGGCTTGGGGCAGGCTGAGCAGGGAGAAGTGGGGCTCCTCCGCTGCTGAACTTCCCCTGTGCCTGTCCGCAGAGCGCGGCACACTGTGGGCGTCTGGAAAAGCCTCTGGCCTGAGCAGTGCGTGAGGAAAAACGGCCTTGTGGGTGGGCAGCGGGCGCGGGGCAGAGCAGATCCCCGAAGTGGGTCCCCACCTGGCAGAGCTCAGCCGGGTGTCGAGGCAGCTGCAGCCGCACTGCACACCCTCACAGAAACCCCCAAAATCTGCTTTAAAACCCCTGTCCCTGCAGGGTCTGACTGCAGATGGCCACAGGACGCAAACAGCTCACCAGGAACAGGGAGGCCGGGAACGTGCAATGCCAGCGGCACTCGGTCTCCTCCGAGGAGAATCTAGGCACAGTGGGGTGCACTGGACCGCCCTGCGCACTGAAGTGGAGCTGTAGATCCTACACCCATCCGAGCAGAGCCCTGCCGGGGCCTCTGTAATTACCCCTGCTTCTCCCTGGCGGACCCCTGCACCTGTGTCCCTGAGAAACACCCGACTGTCCTGCAGCCTCAGGAAGATGAGTGTCCCGGGGCGGGGGCGGCACACCCAGCTCTTAGCAGTGAGACTCGGCGCCCTGAGCTTAGCTGCTCTATCCAGGCTTCCTTGGAAGACTCTTGCCCTTACTCCCAGGTTTCGCGTGCCTTGGGATGGGCCTGCCGGCTCTGGGAAAGAGAGAATGCAATATTTTAAAGTGTGTAATGACATGCAGGCTGCATGTGGTACAAATTTTCTGGATGTATAAAATGGGAAAGAAACAGGTTTCCTGTCGCCCACAACTATTCGGCGGCGTTAAAATATGACTTGTCGGAATCCAATATGCTGCTAACCTGCGCGGGGCCTGCCGGCTCGCGAGCGCCCCGGGCACCTGTGGAGATTCAGCCCCTCCCGTCTCCGCTCCACATCTGGCCCGGGCAGCGGAGCCTGCCCTCCCCTCATGGCCGCCAATAACAGAAATCCCTGCCTGGCGACGGCGCCTCACTTTCCACGTTCCTGATCTCTTAAGAGCGTTTACGGAGCTGTCTTGCTGGGCTGTGCTTTGTGGCTCGGAGCCACCGTCACTAGGACAATGTCATCACATCGTGGCATGTGTCCTGGCTCAGTCCTTCTGAAAGGAAGTAGCACAGCCTCTTTACAGTCATCACGGCCGCTCGGCCTTGGTGAGCTCAGGACCTGTGCAGGGCGGGCAGGGACGGATCCCTAGGCTCGCTGGGTGGTGGCCTCCAACCAGGTGCCTGTGGTCACCGAGAGTCCCCCCTACACACACACAGGACCCCGGGCCTCCAGGGGGACAGCAGAACGGCCAGGGCTGGAACTTGAACCAGACGTGCTGTTCCCTCCCAGCCCAGTGCTGCCTCTGCTTTGAGCAGGGAGACAGCATTTCCTCACGGGCTTCCCTGGGCTCTGGGAAGTCTGTCACCCCAAACTCTCAAGTCAGAGCTGTAACCCCCAGGCAGATGGCATGAGAGCTGATTAGGTTGTGAGGGTGGGGCCCTATGAATGGGATTTGTGCCCTTATCAGTGAGGTCTCTGCCCTTCTCCCAAGCAAGAACGTGGGGGAAAGGCCATGGGGTGACCATGGAGCCAGCCTGTGCAGCCCTAGACTCCGCTAGAGACTTAGGCTTGAACTTCCGGCCTTTTGCACTGTGAGAAACACTTTTCAGCATGTTATCAGCCGCTCGGTTCACAATACTGTGTTACAGCAGTGCACCTGCCCCAGGACAGTCTTGTGTGCCACCCCAGGAGGTCTGGCTCCCTCTGCCCCCCCTGCCTGGCCCAGGCAGAGGCTCTGCTCTGTGGGCAGACAGCCACCTGGATCCTGGGTCCCCGGGGCAGGTGGTCCTTCCTCCAGGCCTCCAGGCTCAAGCAGAAGCTCTGACTTCACGCCTTCCTGTAGGCCAGGAGCTGGAGGGAAGCAGGCAGCTGCTGCCAGGGAGGGAGCGCATCCATCTTGGTGGCCCCTTCCTCACCCCAGAATCTGCCTGGGGAGGAGAGGAGGGAGGTGGGGGGCCTGGGCTTGGGCACTGGGATCCCTCTCTCCTCTGCAAACATCCAGGCTGGACGGGGGAAGACGGCGCCTGGGCTGGGTGGAGCTG
>RJWM01005993.1:0-66161 GCA_004363535.1 Dasyprocta punctata
GAGAGGAAAGCAAGAAGGCAAGAGTGAAGTTACATTCAGTAGGGGAGCTTGACAGGGCCAATGGTGGCGGGGGGTTGGGGGAGTCACATACAGCTGAGGCTGCAATGAATGCTGAGAGTTGAAGTCTTCCATGATGGGAAGTGACTGGACGTTGTAGAATAGGGAGATAACACAGTGTAAATATTAAGTGATTCTGGCTACAGTATGGGAAATGATTGTTAGAGTTACAAGTAGCATCCTACAGACCATAAAAAGGGTAGCCTCCTGGAAGATGGTGGTAACTTGGGTAGAGTGGCAGAGGTGAAGGTAGAGAAAGAGGTCACCATGATCAATGCCTTTTGGAGGTAAAAATGACAGAATTAGATGGCAGACTAAATGTGGGTGTGTGAGGAAAAAGAACACTCAAATTCTTTCAGGTTCATAGCAAGTGGGTGCTATGGATAAATTTACAGCAGTGCCACTTACCAAGGAGGAGACTACAGGGAGGGGGGAAGTAGGTTAGGAAGGGGAGAATGAAGTTGACTATGGAACCAAGAGTTCTTTTGGAACATGTTAAATTTGAAAATCTGCTTGTTATCCACGTGGAACTAATGAGTAGAAAGCTAGGTATGAACCTGGAATTGGGAAAGGAAATTGGAACTGGGAAACAAAATGTGGAGACCCTGCATACACAACTGATGTACAGTTTTGGAGTAAAATCCCCCAGGGAAGAAACATAGGCAGTGCTCAAAAATGTCCAGTGCTTGGAAGAGAGGGTAGAGCTGGCAAAGCTGACTGAAAAGTGGTAGCCAGTGAAACAGGAAGCTCATGTAGATGTTTCAAGAAATTTTGAGAAAGAGTTAATTAGAATTATGAAATATGCTTTAGCACAGATGCTATAAAATAGCATAAACTATAATAGAGGAACAAAGTATGTTAGAATTTCTGGAGTTTCTCTACCTGAAACCATGATTTAGTTATGGATAGATCTTGATTCAAGGACTTGCTGTTTGTGACTCATAGGCCATGATTGACCTTGAAGTACTTTATGTTCTTAGATAAATTGACCACTTTGTTCCTTTCTATTCTGTCTATAAATTGAGATCCATATGGCTGACCTACTTCAGAGGAAAACTGTGAAAATTCTCACATATCAATGTGAGAAAATGGACCACACACTGGTTTACAATAAATATTAAGGTGCTAAACATCAGGGTGGGACTTTATCCAGTTCTATGTCCAGCAGCACTTTTCTTTGTATTCTGAGATCATCAGTCTAAAACTCCATTATGGGACCCCAAGAGGGTCTATTCTAAAACAAAATACTGGAGAAAAATTAGTCTTCAGCTGTCTCATGTCCTCTTTACTTACTTTGGCAGGGCCCAGGTGGATCTCCTGGGTCTGACTTCTCCAGGGGTCTCCCTTGTGGACAACCTTTCTAAATAAAGTGTGGCTTCACTTCCCATTCTCTCAGACTGTGCCTTCATGATGGATACTACCGACTTGTGCCCCCATACCTCTTACTAACAGGCACAGGGTCTCTGTACAGCTCACTGTGCCCCTCTAGCCCTCCCTCTTGTATAGATAACACCAGAGCCCAGTCTCTTCCAGTTGTGCTAAACTTTCCCAAGTTACACAGTAAAAAGAGCTTATGACAAAGAGTAAAAGACCTATATTCTGATTCTATTCCACTGCAAACTTAAATGTTTGTACAGGTCACTGAAGGCTGGAGAGCCTCTTTTTCCACTTTCGGAAAATGGTTGTTTAGATGAACTGTAAAGTTCTTCTCACCCAATGATACCACTCATTTTATTATCAATACCAATCACCAATCATTTTATTATCAATACTATTTTTGATTGGTAAATCATAATTACACATTTATGGACACACATATTTTGATATGTGCATCAAATATGGAATGATTAAATCAAGCTAATTAACATATTCAATATCTCTCTAACCTATCATCTTTATGGTAAGACATTTGAAACTTATTCTTAGTTATTTTGAAATATATTATTATTGACTATCCTTACCCTGCTGTCCAATAGACTTTGAAGCCTATTATTCCTGTCTACCAGAAATTTTGTACCTTTTGATCAACATTTCCCCAATCCTTCTCTTCCCATCCCCTTCAACCCCAGTCTCTGGTAACCATTGTTACACTCTCCTCCATGAATTCAACATTATTAGAGTTCCACATATAAATGATATCAATAGTTTTCTTTCTGCATCTAGTTTATTTCACTTAGTGCTTGTATACTATCTTCAAGATTCATTCCCCTTGTTGCAAGTGGCAGGACTTCTCCGTGTTTAAAGCTGAATAGTATTTCATTATGTATATATACATTTTCTTTATCCATTCATCTGTTGATGAACACAGAGGTTGATACATATCTCAGACAACAATATTTCAATCATATATGAAAGACTGACCTTGGTAAACTGTTAGTGGGTATTACGTAGGTGAATGTTTCCTCTTGCAGGGCACATATTTGAACTTTACCTTGAGTACCTGGAGGAATTTCATCTTCCCTTATTTCAAAGGGTTGATTTCAGCATTGACAGCATGTAAATGTTGGGCAGAACCAAGAAAAATAATACTTTGGATAGCTAAACATTTTAGTAGCTTACAAATTAATCTCCACATTTACACCCATGTATCACCCTGACTACGTGGATATGTTAAGTGAAAGAGATTTGAGAATAGATCCTGTAGAACAGTCTAGAAAAAAAGTGTTAGATTTTAAGCCCATAAGAATACATTTAATTACAGAAGGGATCAGTTGGTAGAAAGATGAGAAATTATATATAATTGGTTGTCACACACACACACACACCTCCACTGGTCTAGGAATGACCAAAATCCCTCCAATGGATAAGGCAGAAGAGTCAAGATAACAGGAAAGTCTCACAAGACAAGCTAACTATATTCCATCTCATAGAAGGGAGAGAAGAGTCTCAGTTTCATTACATCCAAAGAAACAGCCTAGCTTTTCAGATTCATCCTGCCTTGATATCATATCAGTTAAGAGTGGAAATACGTCAAAAATTAGGGTTTGAGAATGCCATCATATTACCTTTCTAAATATCCATTATCTTTCTAAAATGATCCAGGCACAGCCTGACTCTTGCGACCTCTTTAAGGCTGGATTTGGGTACTATTTCCAAATATGTTAAAGGTTTAGAATTAAGCTTGACTGAAGGGAATAAGGAAGAAAATGCCATGCCATCTTCACCCTTCAAGAACTGCAAAGGAGTGACTAAGTGGAACTGTAGAACACAGGATAGTCCCCTTAGGGAGAAAAAAATGTGTCCTCTATCTGGCTGGCATTGGACTTTGTATGGAAGAGTTCAAAATCAAACAAAGGTGCATGAGAAATAACATGTATCACTTAAATATTCAGTTTTCTGCAGTGTCTGCAACTTAATTAAACAACAGGGGTCATCTTCTAACTCTTGAGGAGCTCTTTTTAATTAAACTTCGCATTTCTCCTTGGCTCTACAGGGGCATTCCAGGGTAGCTTCTGGCTTTGAGCGAGCAGTAATTTTGGCCACCCACAATGGTTTGGAAAAGTTCTATTGCTGAGTTAAAAGAATTCCAACATGTGACTCACTGGTTCTTTATTTTCACTAATATTCAGATAGGCTCTCTCATTAGTGCTCATGAAATCTGTATGTTATTTTATTGATTTTTTTAGGGATATCTGTGAAATATCTGACTGTATGGAACTCTTACGTTGACAAAATTTCTGATCATGTTTTAGTTCTTACATTGATAAAATGTTGTCAGCCCTCCCAATTTTTAATTTTAGAAGTTTTTATTAGTACATGTTTGTATTACATAATGACTGCATTCATTGTGGGGAATTGGTACACTATGTGACACATCTCAATTCTTGTTACTTTTCTTCCCTTCCACTCCCTCCCTTTTTTCCCAGCATCATTTATTTCTAAGTCCTTTTAATGTTAACTATCATCCATCCAGATCAACAGCCAGACTATCAGATATTTAAAAAATCACGTAAGACAACTATATTAAATCAAAGTACACTTTTAGATACATTGTCCATGAGCATTCTCACTCAATACAGAATTGTTTTATCTTTTAGGTCAAGACTAAGAAGCTTATGACAATGTATGTAGAATGGCACCTCACACATATTAGTCAAAATTCTGAAATAGCAATGTAATAAAAGTAAGAAAACTGTCAAGGTAAAAACTGCTTGAATTTGACATATGTTGAATTCTCACTGAAGTGAGTACTCTATCTGGGGCAAAGAGAGCCCTAAATTATTACATGGACACTAGACTCACAATCTATTTGGGTGCTGAGAGAGGACTCTACATACAATGAAGTAAAAAGGGGCACAGTGTTTATGTGACAAGGGAAGACTGAGGCAAACAAGGAAATTAAGAAAGGTGGGATCACTTCGTGCAAACGAAGCAGTAATTGCTGTTTCCAAAACGAATGTAAACATCATATACTATAAACATGTACTTATTTTATTTATTTATTTATTGTGTCTTTTTAGATAAGTTCTCACCATGCAGTTCAGGCTGGCCTTGATCTCACTTTGTAGCCCAGGCTGATCTTGAATTCGCAACCATCCACCTGCCCCAGGTTCCTGAGTGCTGGGATTACAAGTATGCACCACCACGCCTGGCACACGTACTAATTGTAAAATAAATAAATAAAATTAAAATCAATTTTTAAAAAAGAAACATGAAATTTCACATTGGAAAAGAATAAAGAAGTTTTCCAAAGTCTGACTCTCTTCTTTTCAACATAACCTTAAGATGTATTTGTCTTTTTCTTCACGGACAAAAACTTTGAGTACAGTAATTCTAGTTGTTCTGTGTTGTTGTCTTGGAGAGTTTGCACCTAATAAATAGTCATAAACTATTTGAAAAGATCTGTCTTCTTAGCCTTTTGGGAAAATAATTGCAAAGCCTTGCTTCAAAACTGACTAATGTCAAGAGAATCCACATCATTAATGCACACTAGTAACCTGAAACACTGTTAAGAGAAATCTGTTCTTCCATAAAGCAGAATGAAGAACATAGCAATAGGGCAGGTAAACCTACTCAAAATAAAAAATCCATACCAATAGGGAAAAAAGAGCTGAGGTTCCTTTCTAGCATAAAATAAGAAAGAAAAATATTAAAAGAAAATGGTTATTGCTGGTTCTATAACTCAAAATGAGCCCTGGGCCTCATTTTCATTGTAACTTTTCCAAAACCTTTAGAAAATTGACATTCTAGGCCAGGAATATTGAACAAACAAATATAACGGCCTCTCTAGGTAAGTGCAATGGGTGTTCTGGTTACTCATCAGCATCTTTAATTAGTGGAGGATTTGAGTGGTATCATTTCATGCAGACCAAACACGCTCTTCCTCCTCCTATCCTATCAATATCAAGGTCCAATAAAACACTGTAAAAAATTCTTCTGAAAGTTCACAATTCAATATTGTATAAGAAAATATTGTTTATATTAAATATAGGCAGAACATATGGCAGGGGGTTGGGACACCCTTTTGGATGGAAATTTTTGCGGCAGTTGTTGTAAATGAAGATAATAATCCTTCACTACTGAAGGAAGAGAAATTGAAATATGTATTGGAACTGTTTTTTCAGATAGCAGAAACCCAATTCCAACTAGTTTAAGCAAAAAAGAGATGTATTGACTCTTATTGAACTAAAAGTTTAGATGGAGAGATGAATCCAGTGACTCAGGCATTGTTTGGTCTGTCTGTCCTTCTGTCTAACAGTTCAAAAGTCTATCTGTCTGTCTCTCTCTTTGCTCATCTTTTCCACAACTGATGCTTTAGTTTCTCTAAGATATGGGAAAGATGATCTGTTGGTTGGTGTTGGAATATGTATGGAAAATTCATATTCTGGCAGTATTTTAGAGGTTGTTAAATAGGGCAGACCAGGGAAAAGTCATTGTTGTAGTTTAAGTCTAAAGCCTCTCAAAATGTAGAATTCCCCCTTGCTTGAGGGAAGTTAGTTTTTCTTCTGTGCAGGCTTTTAACAGATTGTATGAATCTCATACACATTATTAGGGGAATTCTGATTTACTCAAATTCATTTATTTAAGTATTAACCACATTAAAAAAACACCGTCAGAGAAATGCCTAGAATAATGTTTGTCCATATATCTAGGCACTGTGGTCCAACCAAGTTGGCAGATAAAATTAACTGCTACATATTACTTCTGATAATCCCAGGCCTCCACATTCCAAATGAATGATTCGAGCAGAGATAGCAAGCTTCTTTCTCTAGTTTCCATATACTTCTCCCAAGGAAGGACGATGAGTAGCCCTGCTGTTATCACATGATCATACCTGAGCCCGGAAGTGCTCACTGCTCTAGCTAACGGTCCCAGCAGGACCTCATGCCCTGGTAAAAGGGCATTTACAACTGCTCTGTAGCTTTTCTGCCACAATACCCACCGAGCACCACCTGGACACACTAAGCTATCCTATAAATGGGCTGATACTGTGAGTATTTTCATTCTATGCAGAGTTCTCATTTCAGGGAAAGATGCGTGGGGCCAAAGGCTAAGGGATAAGCAGTAGGGGAGGCAGGGAATAGCCCACCTATCAAATGGGGGAGGAAAGTGGGTTACAATCTTATCATCTATGACCTATCCATCGCTCACCAGCTAAATTCATAGCATGGAGAACACACCTGAAAACATAGACTATCTGTCCAAATTAGGAAGAAATTGTTTGAAACTGTCTTTAGTTTCATAAGGATTCTCAGATTTCAGCATGTGTAGCAGAAGTTTGGATGTAGTATCATTATTTGTTCTTGTTTCACTAGTCCTATACATATCTATGTGTATGTGTATTTGGAAAGTCATATAAGTGTATAATTGATCTCTTCTTAAAAGTGATATGAATATTGATGGGTTTATTTCCAGTTATTTGTATTGAATGTTTGAAATATACTTACATGCAAGTCAACTGCATAAGGAAATAATATACCTACAGTTCGTTCCCCATAGGAAAAAAACTTCCCTGTCAGTTTCAGAAGCAGTTATATTTCTGCTGAACAATTAATATATTTCTGTCTCACTTTGTAACTTACTGTTTTCCTTTCTCCTGATGAGACCCACCTCTTTTACTCATTTTACTCATTCATTTATTAAATTCTGAAAGACGCCTAGGGATCTGTGCAGGAACAAGACAGGCAAGATTCATTTATTTTCTATCCATAACGCTGTATTGGAATGAGGCATCACACATGGGATAGAAGGGCCTTGGCTTCCTACTTTCATGGTCTAACTTTCAGGCTCCCTCTGACTTTCATACTCTCATCTTTCCTTGACTGACTTTTCTCATCTATTTTACTGTTCTTTTATCTTGCAATGTTTTATTTATATTTAAAAACTACCTAAATCCTTTTTGGAAAAAGGCAGAATATAAATGAGCTAACAGTTCTCATTTTATATTGTACATTCAGCTGTTTTAGCCAATGCATTTTTTTTGTCCAGTAAATAACCCTTTCAAGGCATGTTATAGGTAGCTACATGAATTGAGTCAAACCAACATGACTTGAGAAGTCCCCTTAAAGGGTTAGTTTTCAAATTCAAGTAAAAGAATCTCTTTTATTTTTAATAATTTCTTTGTTTTAGTAAACATTTTCTGGGGATTTGTGTTAACCACAAACCATAATTATTTAATTATTTTTATTATAATGTTACTGGAATATGTAAAATCATACAATGATATATAAACTACATAACTATAAAGCCAAAACAAATTTACAAATTAAATACAAGTAAATCTATAAAATTACTCACATTAACTATTTTAATGTGACAGAGAAGGCCATTTTATTGAATTTCAAGTGCAGTCTCATGTTTAATTTTATATATTTTTTGGTTTTGTTTGTGACTTCAATAGTAACTAATGTGACTTCAATAATACTAATAACCTATTCATCTAAGAATGTTTTTTAAAGCAATACTATTACTTTCAAGATTTTTTTTCCAGTTCAGTGACATCTCACCTCATACATAAGCAAAACTATCAGTAAGAAATTAATGAATGTCGAATTTAGAATTGGCTCAGTAAAACTGTCCTGTATTTTTCAAGATAAAGTTAGCATCCCAATGTTACTGAGATATGCATTAAATGGATAATAAATCCAATTACTTCTTGAGTAAGAAACAAAAAAAACACTTCATTATGTATTTATAATTATACTTGCTGCTAATGAATTTTCACAAATGGGTACATTTAACAATGATCTGCTTACAAGAGGAATACATACCAACTGCAGTGGAGTGGATTATTTTGAATGTAAAACTTTGACCATGAGATTAGTAAATCATTGTATTGGGTATGCTGTGTCCCCCCAAGTCCTCATATACTTTTGATAGGGCTAAGTCCAGTGATTGCTTGTGTTCAGTTTGTTGTCTAGCACCAGGATTGGCAGTGTGCGTGCTGTACCCACCCAGGGGTGGAGCCGAAGTACAGTGTAAGGGAAGGTGGGTCTTCCTCTTGGGCTTCCAGGCTACCGCCCTTGGGCTTCCAGGGTTCCGCGCTTCCGCCCTCTCTCACCAGTGCGCCTTGCGCTTGTGGCTTGCAGTTGCCATGAATGGCAGCCCCGCCACACCATGCTGACTTGGAGCCAACTAAGTGTGGACTGAAACTCCCGAGAAACTGTAAGAATAAACCTTTCCTTCCCTAATTTTGGGCGTCAGGAATTTTCTCAACAACAAGCAAAAAGTAACCAAGACAATCATCTTTCAGCAGTTTCCTGTTTTCAAATTCTTTCAAAATTTCTGGAAGTACACATATTGTATGGATATACTCAGCATTCCATGTAATTCTGATAATATTGAATCTTTTATAAAATTATCACTGAACCAGCTGATCCAAAGAAACACAGACTGCAACGATAGCTATTGAGGTAAAATACAATTTAATGCTTGTAGTGCTTAGTGTTTCACTGACTTTGTAGGACTAAAGCCCATAGTCTGAACATCTATTCAGGGGATAACAATACACAGTGTCACATCTATGGGGGATCTCCTTCTGAAGCTGGTAGCCATTGTAAATTCCCTATTATCTTGTTTTGAAATCCTGTATCATTTTCATTGATTTGTTGGGTTGGGCTTTATTCTGTTTTATTTTGTTTGATTTTATTATATCCAATGGCATGGGCAGCTATTTCAAAGATAACAAGATATGTTATGCTCGCCATTTTGGATTTACTTGAATCTTGTTTTGAAGTCCTTTATTGCCTTCATTGTTTTGCTTTTATTGGTTCTATTCTGTTCTGTTTTGTTTGATTTTTACTATGTCTGAAGGTATTTGCAGCTATTTTGAAGATAACAAGAGGCATTATGTTAACCATTGTTGATTTTCTATTGTTTTGAAGTCCTGTGTCGGTTACACTGGTTTGTTTTGCTTGGCTTTATTCTCTTTAAAAAATTATCACTGAAATTAAAGTATAACCACCACAAAAAAGAAGAGAAAATATATGGAGCCCATAGTTTGTGAAATAATGCTTCACAGAATGTTTCCATATCAGACAGAGGCCTGTGAGACAGAACCACAGCAACACAGATCAGAATAGACAGGCTACCTCCAAGGCCCAGGTCGAGGCTTTCCTCATTCTTCTCTTCCTCAACATTTGTCACTACCTCCCCTCATCTGTGGTTATTTCAAGTCATTGCCAAGAAGTTCCTGCCCTGGAAGTAGAGGAATTATCTATCTTTAGCAGAAGGTGGTGATGAAGAGAAGGCTGAGGAATACCAGGGTAATATTTCTCTCACTTTACTGTGCATGCGGTTCCCTTAAAGCTCTCAAATGCATATTCTGACTAAGTAGGTAGGTGGGGTCTGAGAACCTGCATTTGTAGTAAACTTGCAGGTAACCTATCTGATTCCTCTGGTTTACAGTTCACACTTTGAGAAGCACACTTAAAGCTGCTAGACTCTCTTCTAGAGTGAGCCTGAGATGAGGCAAATTTTCCACCTTTTGCTGTATGTTATTTTAAAAATTGCCTAGGCATTTTACTTGAGATTCAGATATTTGGTTCCTAGGAAGTAGAGCAGGGATGTATTAAGTAGATTAACCAGATTATAAGATTCTTATTTCACATGAGAAAAAGCAAAGTTTCATCAGCCTCAAAGGATATTTATTTATAGAACAGAATTTTTCATATCAGCTGTTGAGGAGGTATGAAGTTTCTGCAAGATTAACAGCCAAAAAATCAATATACCCAACTCTAGAAACTCTGAATTAATTATAAGTATAGTTGATGGTAAATCAATAAATCAATCAAATAATTTAGAAGTGAATTGAGTGATTTTGTTTTCCTTTTGTGGTTGGAGTTCAGTGACTGCCAGAAGTTTTAAGGCATCATTATAGCAGCTATTCCCATGCTGATATTCATAGCTAGGTCTGTTTTGATTTGTTATTAAATGCTGTATATTATTGGAAGAAACTCATAACAAAGCTACCTCCTTCACATAAAACCTGTGAAAATCTTGTGGTAACATAAATGTATTTGGCTGTGAGTGGTAGAGATTTAGATCACTATAATTTTAGCAGATGGTAGGTTATTTTTCTTGTGTAGAAATAAGTCTGGAGCTGGGTGGCTTAGTATCAATGGCTCAGTGATGCCATGGTCACTTTTCATGGTCACTCTCCTGGTGTTTTCCTCACCACTGCAAGATGGTGTCAAGTTTGCCTTTAAGGCGGGAGGAAGGGATAAGACAGTACCAACCTTATCCATCAGTATAACCAAGAAAGCTAAATATCACCCCCTCGGTTTTTTCTGGTAGGTTATTGGTCAAAATGATGTCACACGACTATTGCCATCCAACCCCAATAATGGGGGCAAGGGAGAAATTAGGGAATAGATTGATTACCACTCAACTAACTTCCTATCTGAACTCCCATTTAATGGAAAGGCAGAATATTATTTATGTATTTTTTATGCTACCTCTATCTTAGCAGAGATTGTGGTAGTTTAAAAAAGTTTAAGAGATACATGAAATTCCTGAAAGCAACCAACCTCAAGGGATCTAGAGATTTGTGATTATAAAAGTGGAAGATAAAATAATTATATTATCCAAGATTATATTATCCAAAGCTTTCCCTAAAACCATGTGAAGTTGTCCTAAATTTGTTTTAATTTATATATATATATATTTTTTTTTTTTTGAGACAGAATCTCCTTATGTAGTGCAAGCTGGTCTTGAACTCACTTATGTAGCCCAGGCTGGCCTTGAACTCACGATAATCCTCCTGCCTCAGCCTCCTGAGTGCTGGGATTACAGGTATGCACCAAGTCCAGCATTTGTCTTAAGTTTAAAAGGTCATGTGGTCATCAACTGAGGTAATGAAGGCTTTCCTATGGTTTTACCCACTTGAATTGTCCACTAAGATTGCAGAATTTAGCAGGGAAGATTATTTTTCTCTTCTTCTGACAATGTTTAGAGCTTTTAGAGAGACAGAGATCTCATAAATGCACTGTAATGCAGCATGACAGAGCTTTCTTCTCCCAGTGTCCTTTCTTTCTTGTTATTACTATAGCTGGCCATTATTCCCAGTGAACCCATATAGTGTGGAGACCTGCATCCCCTGGGTAAGATTATATCACTAAAGAACTCAGAAAGAATGTGTGTTAGCTTACCATTATTATAACCAAATACCTGAGATAACTTATAAAGAGGAAAGATTTATTTTGGCTCATGGTTTCAGAAAGTTTGGTCCATGGTTGATGGCTTTGTTGCTTTTGGAGTATGTGGTAGAGTAAATCTGCTCAGTTTATAGCAGAGAGGAAATGAAAGAGAAGGGAAGAAAGGGTAGGGATCTACTGCCCTTTCAAGGGCATGATCCCAATGACCTAATTTCCTTCCATTAGTCATATATTCTAAAGGTTATCCTACTTCCCAATGTGCCAAAGCCTGAGGGCCAAGCCTTCAACACATGGCCCTTTGGGAGAAATTCCCATCCAAACTGCAGCAGAATGTAACAAAGATTTTAGCATTTAGTTTTTGATTCTTTGATGTCTTCTTAATGTCTGATGCTTTCATATGATACAACAGTTCTTAGTATTAAATTTAGAATATTTGGCACATTTATTTTGAACTTGCCATGGATTCTTGGCTTTAACTACCCTTAACTTTGTAAGCATCATGATTGTTTCTATTTCTAAGAAAGAACTCCTTTGGCCCTCATACATTTGTCTGTGGAGAGCATTCTGTCTTCCAGATTTATAAGGAGTTTTGTATTTCTTATCTTCGTTCAGAGCTAAGAAGTTATATAGCTTCTGTTATGATGTTAGGTTAGTCTATTAATATAATTTTTAGTTCACTGATACCTTAGGTGATGCTATAGAGATGCTGGGGTTCTGGGTGACGATTCATGGCCTGGTGCCTGCCACTTCTAGATGTCAGTCTTAATCAGGATAGAAAATATTTACCCATATTTTAATACTTGCTATTTTGTTCTGGACTGTAATCACACAAAACTGTAATTTCAGTAGAAAAGGAAAGTCTAGTAATACATATTTAAGTATATAACAACATCTTTTTTGAGACTTAGGTTAATGAGTTATTTCCCCAAAAGTGTCTATGTTTAAAGAATATAGAGGAAATAATTCAGAGCTACGAGTCTGAATGAATAAAGTTCAGATCCTGGGGTACCTGGATGAGAGACATTTAAGTACTGAGTCCTATCTGAGTCTCTTAAATCAACCTGTACAGATGAAGCCAATTCTATCTACTTTACTAGTCCGTATGAGGATTAGCCTCCAGTCACAAAGAGGTTGCCATGAGAGAAGCTGTAGAAGAGCGTGAGGTATAATTGGCAAGTGTCTAGGGTAAAGGTGTTAAATTGCTGAAGGAGGAGGTGAGAAGCTCTGAAGAGAAATTTAATTTGCTTTTCAGTTTTCTTTGGAGGTAGCTCCCATTATTTTCTAGTAAATATTTTCTATGAGTGAAGATTATAATTTCTGTAGAAGGGAAGAAGAATTATGAATTAACAATCAGATGTTATTTCAAATCTCTCACATGGTGTGTTAGGAAAAAACACAAGCACCCATCTTGTTTTTCATCTGCTCTCACAACACAATCAACACAGACAACTTCTGTGACTCAAAAGGTTTGGGGATTTTTCTCCCCTAACAAACAAGGAATTCTGAAGTGGATACTAGTTGGATACCTCTAATGCAGTTCATTTCTGATACTACCCATCTAGAGACAATGTCAGATTCCTCAACTTAAGGACTGGGTTCCCAATCCTGCCACTACACCACCACCAAATGCTAGTTGCAAGTCCCTGGTTGTTTTACTTCTATTTCTGACCATCGAACTGTAAAGTTCCTATAGCTATTTCAATTACTTTCCTGGAGCAACTCACAAAACTCAGGGAAACATTTGCATTTACTGTTTTGTTGTAAAGGATAGTATAAAGGATCCAGAAAAGAGATGCATATGGGATGATATGGGAGAAGGCACATCAAGTTTCCATGTCCTCTCCAGAAGCATTATGGTCCGGGAAACTCCTCGTGTTCAGCGTCTGGTAGCTCTCCAAATTTGAGTTCTGTGGAGACCTCATTGCACAGATGCAACTGCTAATAGACTGCAGGGTTGGGGGATCCAGCAAAGTCTGTATGTTCGGATTCTTCCTGGCCTCTATGCAGCATTCCTCTTCCCAGGGCATAGGGCAAAGACCCTCTGGAATGAAGAGGGTCTTTTGACCTAATATCAAAGTAGATAAATCAGAGTTATGAGGCAGGAACCAAAGAAGAAAAACTACATATTTATATATTGTGATATATATTATATATATATATATATATATACATATATTTGCTATATACATATCATACATATGTATATCACAATATATCACATAATAACAAGGAAAAAAATTTTGGGAAACTTGACCTTTCTGATTTATTTGGATAAAGCAAAATGCTCCCATGTAATAAATGCTTATAATGGTAAAAATACAAGCACCAGTTTTTTTTAACCAAAAGCATTTCTTCTGCCAATGAGTTACAAAGAAGATAACCCAGATATTTAAAAATTGAAAGAAACTTAGAAAGGGTAGCATCAAGGTATTTGGAAATGACAAAAGTTGGATGACTGCTTAAATATATACAGTGGCAAAAATATACCCTTGCTGTTGGGAACAACAAAGATGTGTCAGCTTATGGAACAAGGAAATGATGGGGCTCTAAGCATTACTTTGACGAGTTACAGCTGGTAAGTCTGCACTGCATGTGGCATTTTGCAGCGTTTTTTACATGTGCGTTTCTACTAACAAGCCAAGAGTTGTATGTATACCAACTGCTGGGGATTGAAATGAATTCCTTTTCCCCAAAAGTACTTGTGACCCTCAGAAATTCTACTGCTTACCTAATTTGCTCCTATTTCCTTAGACCATGAAGACAAATTCAGTGCCTCTTCCATATGACAGTCCTTCAAAAACTGTAGACAGTGCTTCACCATCTGAGCTGGCTCTTCTCCAAGCTATACTTACTTATCTGGTCCCACTGAGTTGTATGAATTAGTGTGTGAGGTTTTTTTTCCTTTTTTTTTTTTTTTGAAATTTTTAACATTTATCATTTGAAAGCTTTGTGATGACAAAACCCTGAATCCGATCCTCCTCCCCTTTCCTACCATCTTCTTTAACACATTCATTTTACCTATTGTCACCTAGCATCTGTTTTCTGGACCATGGGGCACTACACCAGAAAGAGAGTGTATCCAAGGTTATTGTCTGAGGGTATTAAATAGGTAAGATTTTCCTTTTCTTGCAACTCAAAACAAGAATTAAAAAGAAGGGCCCCCACTCTCTACCTCATCACTGCAATTTCCAACCTCATTTATATAATTTTGCACCATGCAGTGAGGTACGCAGCAGGAGCAAGGAGGCTGGGGCTGGAAGATCTAAGGCTGAGTCCAGGTGCTGCCACCGTAACCACTGGAAAAGCCTGTGACCTCTCTGAATCTATCTCATTGCCTGTAGTAATTAGCAGAGTAACTCAGATACACTGATGTGTACAACCCTTTACAAAGTATTTCCCCATACACCATCTCACTGAATGCACAGCTCTCCTCCCCGTGTCCATTCTAAACCTTTGTGAGAAGCAGGGAGATTAAACTGTGTTTAGCTACCTGACTCTTGCTTTCCCACCTTGCTGGTCTTTGGTGCCATGTTCTTTTGCCATCCAACTTGTTTTTGCATTTCCCTATGCTCTGGTTTGCATTTGTATCATTTTCTTTCAATTTTATATTTCACTGATTACTCTGCAGAAATAATATATCCTCCTTCGACAAGAAAACTGAAGCTGTGTGATCTACATTTTTTCAACTTCTTTCCCCTCCACCATCAAAATTAACAATGCCTTCACCCATCCTTGTCTCCTTCCTATCTCAAAGGAAGCTTCACCCTTTATTCCAGAGCTATTCCACTATCCTAGAGTCTCACTCCTTGATTTATCACATCCATCTTCTAGCTTTTCCCACTGACATTTCTCACCAGCATTTCCTCATTATCGAGTGAGGATATATATACTTTTTAAAAAAATTTCCTTCATCCCTGTTATGATTGAGATCTGAAAATGTCCCCTAAAGTCTTACGTTTGGAAGATGACTGGATGGGGTGTGGCACTGATGAGTTCAGCTGCTGAATGTGCTGTTGGGAGGTGGAGCCTGGTTTGAGGTGGGTTACTTGGGCTTGACTGGATGGATGTATTCTTGTCTTGGATCCTCTCTTTGTTCTCTGCTTCCTGACTTCCATGGGATGAGTGTTGTCCTTTGCCAAGATTTTTGCCAGTCCATTTCTGCCTTGGAGCCAACTAACTTTGGACTGGACCTACTGGGAAATGTGAACCAAATAGAATTTTCCTCCTTTAAGTTGAGGATGTCAGATATTTTGTCCCAGCAATGGAAAAATGACCAATACAATCCCCAAATAAAACACATCACCTTTTAATAATTGTATCCAACCTGCACCCATACCCATCATTGCTGTTGATCACATGGAGTCCCTGAGAGACAGCTGTAGCCCTCACCTCCCCTCCTTTTAGCTTGTTAAAGTCCTGGAGGTTGGACTTCTATTCCTGGGAGCTGATCTGTTCCCCTTCTTCACACCACACTCCCCTGTAGAATACCAACTCTTCCCTGGCTGGGAGCCCTGTGGTTTTTCTTGCTCCAGATTTATCTTTCTCCATACACCTGAAGCCTGCCTGTGTTTCAGCACCGCTTTGGTTTGCATGTGTCCGCTGGAACACACATGATGCAAATTTTATCTCAAAATTCATATTAAATGGTATTTAAGAGGTGAGAACTTTGGAAGGGTCATGAAGGCTCAGCTATCATGAATGAATTAATTCATTCATAAAGTAGTGGTTTATTGCAAGAATATCTTTGTTAAAAAGAAAAAAATGGGCTGACTATGGACACGTGCTCTGTCTCACCCCATAATGCTTTCTGCCATGTCATGATTCAACAAGAAGGGCTTCACCCTATAATGAGGAAATGCTGGAGATATGCTGGCAACATGATTTGGTCTTCCCAGCTTCCAAAACTATAAGAAATACATGTCTATTCTTTATTAATTTTTCAATCATAGACATTTCATTATACAATAGAAAGTAGACTCAGAAAAGTCCATTGATCAAGACCTGCTGAGACAGGGCAGAATACGATGGAAGAAAAAACAAGGGCACTGAGGTTCCACAAACATGGGTCAAAATTCTGTTTTGTCATTCTGCTGGATTTGGGTAGTCACTTTGGTCTCACTTTCCTTATTTTAAACTGTGCCTTGCAAAGTTATTCTGAAATACAAAGGAAATCACGGATTTAAAGCCACATAAATAGTACTTTAAAAAAGAAATGATTTCATGAACACTAACTTCTCCCTTCTGTAGAAAATTGACTTCAATTCCCTCTGCCACTACCACCACCAGGCTAACCACATTACATCTATCCACCAGTCAGACTATTGCCAAAACTGAGCCTGCCCCATCGTGCTGTCATCTGCAGTTGTACGGCTGGTCTGTGCAAATGGGCTTAAAGAGCCAGCTACCTCTCCACCTACACCCTCCAATCCCATATAACTTGAATCAATCAATGGGGTCTAAGTTTAGTTTTGATTTTATCTGAGGAAATAGGCAACTCTAGCCTCAGCTCTGTGACACATAACATCTCAAACCTTAGCTATAGATTATAACTTCATGACTCTTAGAACCTCAATCGTTCTCTCAGAGATCAAAGTCCATCCTTTCAGGAGCTCAGCCTGTTTCAGATCAATCCAGAGACTGACTCTTAAAATCTTCACCCTTATTTTTAGGACTTTTCCTTTAAACTCCTTTCTTGGTCTGCTTTTTCCCCCCACTTTCCTTTTAGTTACTCTGGTTTTTTTTTTAATTTTATCTTTATTTTATTTTTATGCTACTTTCTCTCTTGAGCAATCATATACCTTAGACCTTGCATGTTCCCCAAAGGCCCACATGTTAAAGGCTTGGTCACCAGGTTGTGGCCTTCCTGGGAGGTGGTAAAATCTTTAGGAGGTGGTGTCTAGTGGAAGGAAATTAGGTCACTGGGTCATGACCTTGAAAGGGATAGTATAACTGTGGCCACTCCTCAGCCTCCCTCTTTTTTCCACTGGCTAACATGAAGCAAATGGGTCTCTTCTGTCATATACTCCTGCCACTGGCCTAGGTGACCATGGACTGAAACCTCCAAAACTGAACCAGAATAAACCTTTCCTCCTTTTAATTTATCTTAATTATTTATTACAGAGATAGAAGGCTATCACAAGCACTATCATGCATCTTCATGCTAAATTCCCCAATCACTGAAACCCTGGTCTAGGCTATGCTGAACTCCAGACTGGAGTTTCTTTCTGTCTCACATGCACATATCCAGCGATATCTCATTCTTTTCTTCCTGTGTTTTCTAACCCTTTGAATAGAACCACCACTCACCCAACTAAACTCAAAGTAGAAATCAAGTTACCATCAGCTATGCCCCATTATCTACCACCTCAATTCCCATCCAGCTCTACGCTTCATCAATTTTACTTATTTTCCACCTTGTTTTGCATTGTTTCATTTTGTTTTTGTTTTTGTTTTTGCTTTGAGACAGGGTATTGTTAAGTAGTTCAGCCTGGTCTTGAGTTCACTATGAAGACCAAGCAGTGATCCTCCAGCCTCAGCCCTCCAAGTGCTAGGATTATAGGTTTGGGCCACTACACCCTCCCCCATCTCTTCACTGTGCTTCATTCAAGCACTCACAGTGCTTTATCCAGACAAACTGTTCTACTTTGTAGCTACCCTCATATTGGGGCCAGAGGTATTTTTTAAAAACAAACTTTCATTGTCACTTTGCCTAAATGTTTTTAACCTGTGCCCTTTCCCAAAATCACCCATGGGGCATTTCACAACTGGGCTCCAGTTTGCCCTTAATGCTTACCCCTTGCAGAAAGTCCCCTGGATCCAGCAGGAGTGCTATGTGGCCTCTGTTTAGCTTGCAATTTCAGTTCATTAACTGATCATTTTCCCTTACAGGCCCTCTCCTCTGCCAGATAGACCAGATCCTTTTGAATTGTTTAGTATTTGTAGGTGATTCAGTCTCAGAAAAATTCTTCTGATGGATATTTTTAATCATCAAATGAAAAACACTCTACACATTTATCATAGGATTTATAAAACTTCAGAGAAAATCTATAACTACCTGATGGCATCTAAGAAATGAAAGAATCATAGCATAATGACATTAGCAGACTTATTCTCAGAATTTTTTCCACTGAACACGGAACTCCTATTTATCCAAGTTAAGAGGAAGAACCAGCATGGATACCTCATAGTGTTAAGTACAGAAATACATGTATTTTGTTGCATAATATATGATTTTTTCCCATCTCACAGAATGACTTTTCCAAAGAAACTTTCATTAGAGTGACAAAATTAATTCCCAACCCCAGATGCTAGATTTAGGGATAACACAAAAGTATGAATTAGTTTCAGGCATCAGAGTGGCTGGAAAACCACATTTGTTACAGATAATATGAATTTACAATCACAGTTTGGACTGAGAATGTGTTTTTCTGTCTTCCTTGAATTGTTTATGTTCCATGCAACCTTGCCTTTTGTCTTAGCTGAAGATTGTCATTCATGTTACCACAGTATGCTGTGCCCTATCATACATTCTATATGGCTAGGCATACAGAAAGTTGATGATTTTTTGTTTCTGTTATTATACACAGGTCAGCTGTAAAGCACATTCCTATACTAGAGCCTACAAAATACAGTCATTATGGAAATGAAAGATCATTCTATTTTTACTCACTTTCACTTTAATTGCAAATTGTTAGTGCAGGAATTTCCACAAAAGGGTTATGCAAGCATGCCAAATTGCTTGAAATATTTTCCACTTCTCTGACTTCCCATGGGAAAAGCCACTAGGTTGCATTTGTGGCATCTCAGCTGGTTCGAGCAGCCTAATTGGGATTTAGAAGCTTTAAGCTGCACTGGTTTACAGATGAGCATCCATGGACATCCAGAGACTCTGGTCTCCATGACCTCACTGGAATCTGGAAACGTTCAAAGTACCCATATAAAATGTAGCCTGAGGGATGGTAGCAAACATCATCTTTTGTTTATTTCTTCGATACTCTGATTTTATATTTCTTCCTTAAAACTACTTTTTGAAAGATTTGAACTGAGCCAGAAATTTCATTAGGAAGCAAGTATATTGTAGGTTCTTTAAAAGGGTGCAGGGCTCTACCTCTCATTTGTGAGAAAGAGACTCTTGGGTACATGTAACTTTTCTGCCCCTTGGGCAGAAGCACCTGATCACCCTGCCACATCTGTCAGCGTCAGCTAATTGCAAACATAGGCCCTTCGAGATGCACTATACTAACACAAAACAATTAATGAAATCTCAAAGGAAAACATTTGTTTAAGATATACACTGGACCCAAGAAGTAAAACTCTTACTGTGATGTTGCTTTGATCTCCAATGGTCATTCTTACACACCCATCCATGCACTTCTTTGAATTTTATTTGTCATACTTTCCAAATTCTAACACTGATTGTCTTTTGAACCTACAGGGAAAAAAGGCAATGCTTTGTTTGCCCCTGAAACTTTGGAATGCATGTAAATTATTGGGGGATCTTGCTAGAGTGCAGGTTCTGATTTAGTGGGTCTGAGGGAACCAAGGAAGCTGCATCTCCAGTGTGATTCCAAGTTCTCTGATGCTCAAATCCTGGACCACAGTTTACATAGGAAGGATATGGACTATGCTATTCTCCCTTTATTTTTTTCAGGATCCCTCTGCAATCCAGTCACCAACTTACCTGCTGGTGACCACTACAGCAACACACCCTAGATATACTCTTGGTTGCTTTGTCTCCTCTTAAATTTGTTCTTCTCTTTTTCCTTGCTATTCCCTCTGGAATCATTCAGGAAACACCCCTGTGTCCAGGACTCTGACTGATCACATAAGATGTTCAAGACTCCCTTCTGACAATTGTAGAAACAAAATGTCACACGTCCGTTCTTTCCATTTATAAATGAACTGTTTGGGAAAATGCACTGGGCAGGTAGGAATGTATCAAAAATTCCCTGTGGGTTTTAAACTGATGTACTTCTTTTTCTTTCTCAATTAAAAATGACAAAGCTGAACTCGACTATCTCTAAAAGCCCCTTTCTTCAATCCTTTAAGCTTCTGAGAGCTGATCATTTACTTCTCTGGATAAATTCTTACCAGTTTGAACCAAGAGTACCCCTTTAAGAAGGTAGATCTGTCCCCCCCTCACATACTTCCATGGAAGGGCACCTTACTCAAGCTGTAAGAGTGGCACAATGGCATTGCATCTTTATTAGTTTGTCACATAACTTATCATATAATTATTTGATCACATAATTTATTCATGGCCCTCAAACACATTCTGTGCATCTGTCATGGACTCTAAATGTCTGGCTCAGTGTAGAGAAAGGAGGCAGTCATGAAGGTCTGTCCTAGTTTCACACCACAGGGTTCAGCTAGACTAGTCAAGAATTTACACAGAGCACCTAAAAGCATCTTGAACCCAAACAGGAAGGAGAAAGTGAATCTAAGAAGTGAAGCCAGAGATGAGAGATGGAGTAGTGTCAAGGGAGTGAGTTGGAACCACTGTCAAGAAAATAAGATGTGATCAAAAAGTAGGTTTGGAAACAGGGTAGAAAGCTGAATTTGAAAGGATGGAAGGTGAATGGTTCTAAATAAAGGCACTGAGCATTTTAAGGGCATGGGGATAAATTTTTAAGTTGCTAGACTAAAGGAGCTATTCAGAGCTAGTTAGAGAACTTCGTGAGGACAGAAACTGTACTTGTTTTATTGCTGAGTGCTTGATGTAATAAGGGATGAATTAAAAAGAAAGAATGAACAAATGAATGCATAAATGAAACAAATTACATTCAGATCACACAATTTATCCTTGTTTTTCCCCATATACATTTTCTCTGATTTTTTGCCACCATGAAAGTTCATAGCCTTATTGTTTCTAAAGCAAATTAAACGGTTTCTCCAATTCTCCAATCTCTTCCAATTTCAATGCCTACTATAGACTGCAGTTGGATTAATCCTCTTGTTTGTAATTATTTGTATATTTTGTTCCATCAAAGTAAGTTCCTTGAGATCAGAGAAAGTATCCTGCCAAGTTTTATTTGCCCAATGAAGCTGGCACTAAAGAAAATATTGTAGAAGTGAATCATCTAATGACATATGTTAAGCCATTGTAAGTACTCAATAGCTTAAACATTTAAAGCCATATCATTACAAAATCTTCAATAACCAAATACTTGAGAATTATACTTGACTAAAATACTCTTATAAATCCCACACCACTCAACTTTTCATATTAACTATTACTTTAGGGTTTTAAGTTTGTGTTGTCTTTTAAACTACAAAAACCTTTTATGAAGCAGTAGTCCTTCACTTTTTCTAAAGTACCAGAAACTTGAGAGCTACGTGCCATCTTCTCCACAAACACACCTATGTAATAAGAACAGTTGTGAACATGATTTCAAGAGATCCAGGAATCCCCTAAACTGAGCAACCCCCAAAGTGGATGGAAGTCAAGCCTGGAACTTCTGCTTCTGCTGAGGAAGAATACAAGTTTTCTATAACTAAAGACCCTCTTCTGTTTCCTCCACCCAGACAACCCTTCCCCCACCCTCTCATCTAGCATTTAGGAACGCAGAAAGCCAGTCCATCAACGCCGATTTTGAGACAAAAAATACTCAGGGGCACGATACATAGTAGGGTACATTTTATTTTGTAGTCTTGTCAACAATGGTCTTTGTCATGGGATTATGGAAAACAAAAAGGGATTGGCTGATGTGGTTATTCTTGAAGCCTGGAAAAACAGGCAGGTGCTTTTGAAATTGCCAGCTGATGAAAGAAAGCACACAGAATTATCCTCTCCTCTCTCCTGTTGGCCCCTGGGAGGTTTTGGCTGTCCTTGGAGGAGGTGTTGGTAGCAAAGTTTGATTCTTTGCTTCAGTAACCTCCCCTGACATTTCTTTTTTCTTTAAAGACTTCTTTCTTCCAACTTCAAAATAGAATGTGTATCTGACATATAGGAAAGTTTGTTGGAAGAAGAGGAATAGATCTGCAAAAAAAAAAAAAAAAAAAAAAAAAAAAAAAAAAAAAAAAAAAAAAAAAAAAAAAGAAAAGAAAAGAAAGCTAACCTGTTGAATGTTGATTCTAGTTTAATATCCTGACAATTTTATCTCAGAAGAAAGGACTTCCAAGTTTCTGTTTCAAGAGGAGATATTTTAATATCCTTTGCAATTTTGAAAAAAGAAATTTCTCTGAGGCAAGTTATCATGGTATGATGGAAGAGAACAGAAAAATCTAGTAAGATCTCAAAATTTAATCATCCTCTCACACTCTTACTTTTCACTGCTTTTGCTTGGTAACCTGCCACCTTCAAGTGACAGACCCGTGGGATCCACCTAGCACTTGAAACAGGATCCTCAACCTCTTTATAGAGTGGTCATAACCTTTTTCAGGCTCATTTGTTCAGCTCACGATTGATTTCTCAATACATTGGGAGACAGCTATGTTGATAAACAGCACGTTGATGCAAGAAAAGCATGACAACTGATTACCAATTATATAAGAAAATCAAAGCTTACTTGACATCATCAATTTTGATGTATGTCACCAGAATAAGCATAATTATGGGGAAGGAATGTATACATTTCATCTGATTAACCTATGAATAAACCAATCACTGCAATGGGCTTCTGATGAAAGGGAAACAAGTTGCAACCTGAAGCATGAATTTTTAGGAGAAGGTGAAGACCCTGCATTTGGGAGGAATATGGGTTCAAAATTAATCTAAGCATAATTTGATAACAGTTGCACATACAGTGTGCATACAAAGCAGTCATAGTATATAAGCCTGTTCCTATAAATTTTGCTCATTAATTAATGCTCTCATATAAATATTTTACGTAATTAATACTATGTTTAAGTAAAATAATATAATCTTGTACAAAAAAGGAGGGATAGTTTGTTTGCAAATTTGACTTATCTCAGTTTTTTGTGAATGGAAAAACACAAAAGTCCCACTCCCCTGAATCAAGGCTTCAGCTGCAGCATAGCAGTAAGCCAAAACAAACAAACAAACAAAACCCCACACAAAGTGGAGCCAATTAATGCTGCCACACTAATTGCTCTTTTTAGCAATGAAAGATAAGACATGGTACATATAGAAGCTGATGCCTATCAATTTGGAGTGAGTTTCTTGTTTTTTCCCCCTCAAGTTGGCTGCTACTTCTGGTGGTTTGCTGCATACCTAGGTCCCAGTTCCTCATTTGTAAAATAAGAGGATCAGAATTACAAGGTCTAGCATTTACTGAACATTTTAATTGTGTCAGGCACTGTGCCTAGCATTTTAATGCATCTTCTTTAATCCTTAAAACAACATTCCCAAGTAGATATCATCTCCACATTACAGAAGTAAAAGTTGAGGCTAAGACTTGCCAATTGTGTCATAAGAAACAAGCAATAGATCTACAGTTGCTACAGTTGGAATCTTACATTAAGAGACCTCAAAATATGGTGCTTGTTCTTGAGGTGCTTGTACTAGTTTTCCAGGGCTACCATAACAAAGTGTCATGAACTGGGTGCTTGAACAACAATAACTGATCATCTCACAGTTCTGGAAGCCAAGATCAAGATGTCAGCAAATTTGGTTCATCCTGAGGCTGTGAAGGAGAATTTGCTCCATGGCTCTTACCTCGCTTCTGGTGGTTTGCTGACAGTCTTTGGTGTTTCCTGACTTGTAGTAGCATCACCACAATCTTCACATGATGTTCTCTCTATATAACATGTCTGTGTCCAAATTTCCTTTTTCATGATATTAATCATATTGGAGTAGGAGGTGGCACTAGTCCAATATGACCTCATCTTAACTAATGTCTTCTGCAATAACCCTATTTTGAGATAAGGTCACCTTGTAAGGTGCCAGATACTTGGACATAATTCAATACACAACAGTGTTTACATGGCAAAGCTTTAAGTTACAAGTGTACAGGGTCAACTAGTACTAGAAAATAAGCAATAGTTTCAGATAACACTATATGTTGGGGTACATGATCATTTGGTTTGGTGGGTGATCAAAGTCAGCTCTTCAGAAGTCTGAGAAATCATATTTGCATGGGATGAACTGGGAATGCCTTCTACTGTGATGGGATTTGAAATTGAGTATAAAGAATACCCTAGGGCTGGGGATGTAATCAACAGCACAAGTGTCTGCCGCCTGGCAAGTGCAAGGTCCTGAATTCAATTCCCAGTACCAAGAAAGACAGACAGAAACAAAGAAAGAAAGAAAGAAAGAAAGAAAGAAAGAAAGAAAGAAAGAAAGAAAGAAAGAATAACCTAGTCTGAATCCATAGAAAGACAAAAGAGGGTTATTCACCCTGTATAGAACAACATGCATTTGTTAGGAATTGTGAGATATAAAAGATGTGGGAACCTTGTTCTTATCATCATAGAGTTCACAATTTAGCTCGAGAAGATATCAAACTTGATAAAAAACTATCCAGGCAAAAGTTTAAAACATGCCCTTAATTCACATGGATGTGGGTGAACTGAAGTGGCCACAGGACTGATGGGGCCCGGATGAACTCTACCACTTTAGGAATGTTCAGTGGTCAATAGTGATATGCACTCAGCTTTCTGAAAAGGGTGGGCTTTGGATAAGAAAAAAGCCCAAAGGGCAAAAAGGTATGTGGTGAAACAGACCTGTGAGGCAGCAGACCTGTCAGTCCATGAAAGTACCAGGGCTTGCAGGAAAATGCTCCTGAGAAAAGAGGGCAACATTGTCCAGCTACTAGACCTACATCTTTCCAGATTCCTGGCACACTGATAGTTGTTCCTCAATTTTAAAAATAAATCACAAGTTAAAGAAATGATAGACAAATTAGCAATATGAATTTAGTCAGATACTGGCAAGACATAGCACACTCAAAGTGAGTATTATCAACACAGCTTAGGAAATTGCAGGATATAATGAAATCACACATGAGAGTAGAGTGACCCAGAACTGGTACCAACAAGGAGTCACTGACCACTTGAAGGATCAGGAGAGAAAGGGTACTGTATTGCAGAACACCTCGAAAGACCTGTGCCTCAGAGTTGAGGGACACAGCCAGCCCATGGCAATGGGGAAGGGCAGAGCCAGTGGAATAAATAGGTCCACTGTACTGTCTCCCTCCATACCTGACCTCTTGTTACCTCCTGCTGATAGCCAAACCCAGTTAAGGCCAATGACAAGGTAGCCATTGATACAGTGCAACAAGTTAGCCTCCCAGGGCACAGAGCAGAGCGTGGGCAATGTGTGATAGATGTGGAGGGACAAATGAAAGGTTTCAGCACAAAGTTATTTCACAGGAGAGACTACTTAGAATATTAATATGTTAACACGGTATTATAGCTACAAAGAAGACTCCAGAAGGCAGCATTCCCGCACTACTTTTACCACAAAACTTCTGTTTGGAGAATTTCTAGAACCAGGGCTGGAGATTCAGCTCAGTGGCACAAGTGCCTACCTGGCAAGTCCAAAGTCGTAAGTTCGATATTCAGTACAAAAATAAAAAAAGAATTTCTAGAACCAGTAGCAAAGGAAATCCCTTTGGGAAGCTTTATTTGTGCAGTCTACACCTCTCGTATCAGTTGTTAGGTTTATATCTCAATGTCCCCCCAAACCTGCGCGTGCTCATGGGGAGGGATTCTGGGAGGTGATTGTATCATGGGAACAGTAATACTAACCCATAGATTAACCCACCAATGATGAGTCTGTAGCTAAATGTGATGTTGGGAAGTGAAGTTTGGTTGGAGGAGGTAAGGGTGTGCCTGGCAGGGTCTATATTTTTCCCTTCTCCTTGATCTCATTCTGCTTCCTCCTGCCACACCATGAGCCATTCTCCTCTGCCATCCCAATCTACCTTGGAGCCAGCCAATTATATTCTGAAACTTCTGCACACTGAACCAAAATGAACTTCATCCCCTTTAATTTGTAGGTATCAGGTATTGTGTCTTAGCAACAACAAAGTCCTTAACTAAGGTATCAGACAACCTTTTAGGTGGAAGTGTCAGAAACCAGTCTCAAGTCAGCGGAAACAGAAGTGAATTTGCTGGTTTGTTTAGAGGTGGCAAGTCCTGGAGGGGACCACTAATTTAGGCACAAGGGGACCCAGCGAAGCTCTAATGGTGAACAGAACCCTGTTGGTTTTCAGGCATCCCACTCTACTTGGCTCATCTAAGCTTCTGCATGTTGGTTCCCACCACAAGTGAACAGTACCAGTACTGACTACCCTATGCCCACCTCCTCCCAGCCCAGCAATCACAGTAAGCAGAGGCTTCTCTCCCCTGTGTCCGTATATACACATCCTAAGGCGATTCTGAGTGTTCTTGTTCAGATGGAGTGTTTGTCTCTGAGCAGTAACTATCATTGTGCGTCACCCTTTGTAGGTAGGAAAAGTAATTGACCCTATTTTCACAGACTCACAGGGGCCATATGAAGTGGACAAAGATCGCTCCAAAGAAACAGAAACAAGGGTTATGATAAAGTATGCAAACTTCAGTGCAAACTGAAATTATTGCTACCATGATCTACTATATTTTGCAGAGCACTCAAATTTAGCCTCCAAGTTTAGCCTCCACTGTAAGTTCCAATCCCTACTGCTCTTTTATATAACCTATCTGCTCTTGTTAGATTCATTTGCTTACTGTTCCTTAACTACACTATATCACCCTTATTTGTTCCTTAGGCCCTCTTCTGTCTGTTTGTTTTTATTTTCAGACAGGGGCTTGCTAAGTTGCCCAGGCTGGTCTCAAACTTGATGTCTGTATCAGTCAGGGTTTACTAGAGAAACAGATATAAATAACACAAGAAATAAAAATATATAAGAAATTACAAGATTGGCTTACAATGGTCAGCCACAAAGTTGGATGAGGGGGTGTGCAGAGGCTGTCTGCACACTAGAGGCTGAAGGGTCCAGCCCAAGGGCTGGAGCTTACTGCAGGGTCCTGTGCAAGTCAGGATCAGGAAGCCAATGGGTCTGCGATGAAGACTGATGAATCTATGACGGAAGACTGAGGAGTCCAGGATGAAGGCTGAAGAGTCCCAGGCAGAGAAGTCGAACTATCTATGCCACAAGCCAGGAGACAACATCCAAATTGAAGGTAAAGATGGGAGCTCCTCCAAAGAACCAGCAATCAGTCCCTCCTCATTTGCCTTTTATTGTATGCAGGCTACTCCCCTGGGGTGGCTATAGCACTCACACCAACTGTGAGCCCTCTCTTGCACAGGCTGAGAATGTTACAAACTAAGGACCCTCCCCGCCTGCTGAATCGCTTAGGGTTAAACTTCTGACTTCTCAAGTTGACTCAGTGTATAAACCGTAACAGTATCCTCCTGCCTTAGCCTTCCAAGTAGTAGAGATTACAGGGTTGCGCCATCACACTTGGCTTTCAGGATCTTTTCTAGTTTGAATCCTGCCTCATCAAAATCAAATCTCAAGCCTAGAATGGAATCTGTCCACTGTGTTCCCATTCCCCACTCCAAACTGCAATGTTTTTCCTTCCTTGTAACTCTCATTATATTAAAATTTCTTTACCCATTTGATATTTTATTATATGCTGCCCTTTTTTATTACCAAGTGTGTGTGTGCGCGCGTGTGTGTGTGTGTGTGTGTGTGTGTGTGTTCTGTATCCCTATAGACATAATTAGACTGTGAACTTGGGCTCCATAATAGGATCTTTATACTCTGCATCTATCTTGACTGGCATAACCAAATGTGCTTTGGCTGCTATTTCAAGAATTTCAAGGTTAGCCTCCCTCCTTTTTTGAGTGTCTGCATATTTATCAATCTATTATGTCCTCCATGCTGACTTGTAAAGTAACCTTGAAAAATGAATGTTCTCATTTTATTTTGGTCTCAGTTTCCTGTCAAGTGAGTGACAGTGCTGATATCATGGAAAGGAATAACTTGTTCACTCACTGACTCCTTCATTTATGCAGTAGCTATGGAATACCTTCTGTGAACAATTCACTGCTAGGTTCTGTAAAACCAAAAAGGATAAATGAAAAATAGACAGTGATATTCAAAAACCTGCAGGGAATGCAAAATTTCTAAAAGACAAGGTAGAACACTGCATGTCAAAACATTTTCCCAACCTCCTATAGAAGGGAGATTGGAACATTTTTAAAAAGTACATGTATTTCCTCTTGATCCAGCATTCCCACTTGTAAGATTTTTTTCTAAAATAAATCTCCAAATACATGATTATGTTCTGAAACCTCTACAAACTGAGCCAAAATAAATGTCTCCTCCTTTAATTTGTGTGTATAGGGTATTGTGTCCCCAAAATGTTGTAATAGAAAAATTATGAAATAATGCCAATGTCCATAATTAGCAGTTTGGAACAATTTAGTGTCATGCATAGTAATATTTTGGAATTTTATTTAATCAATTTTATAATTACATTAATAATATAATAATAAATTATTTCAACTAATAGAGTACTATCCAAGCCTTAAAAAGGTTGAGGGAGATTATGGAGTGAATGAAGTTATTTCCACTATATAGTGTTAAGATAAAAACATAAGGAACAGGTATATAATGTGCTATCTAGGAAATACCTGCACTACAAATATGACTCTAACCCTGAGAAAACAATCAGACAAATCCAAGATGTTATACATTCTACAAAACCACTGGCAGGTTAGGTGCTGTGCCCACGCCTGTAATCCCAGCACATGGGAGACTGAGGCAGATCGCCTAGAGTTGGGGCTAGCTTGGACTACACAGTGAGACCCTGTCTCAGAAAATAAACAAACAAACAAAGACACACACACCACAACAACAACGACAACAAAACAAAAAACAAGACCACTGGCCTGGGTTCTAAAAAAATAAAACAGAAGACAGTCATTAAAGTAACAAAACAAAATGAAACAAAAAACCTAACAAAAGTCAAGAGTACCATACTAAATTTTAACAGCTAGAACTAAGGGCAGTACATGAAACTTGATTGATGGTTCCTGAGTAGTAAAATAAAATAAAAACACATTTTAAAGATAACCAAAAAATATAAATACTATTGTTTAATTGATCTTAATTTTCTCAGTGTGATAATATTATATTATATATATAATAATATATATTATAACAAAACATGAAAGCTAGCTACAAATAAGGTAATTTTTCAAATTATTAACAACTGGTGAATTTAGACTATGAATACGCAGATATTCATTTTACCATTCTTTTTATTTGAGTCTGAAAATTACATAAACATAAATAATTGAGGGAGAAAAAAAATGCCAAATGTTGACTTTGCATCCAGATATGCAACTGAATCTGGTTATTAAATCTAGAAGCATTTTAGTGGAACTTTTGTGGTCTTCTATGTAGAGTATCATGTCATCTACAAACGAAGATAATTTAATTTCTTCCTTTCTTGTCTTTATTCCTCTTATTTGTTTCTCTTATCTAACTGCTCTAGCTAATGTTTCCAGAACTATATTGAATAGGAGTGGTGATAGTGGACATCTTTGTCTTGCTCCTGATTTTACAGAAAAAAATTTCAGGTTTTGTTCATTTAGTATGATGCTGGCTGTTGGTTTATTGGATTGAGACAGAGACCATCTGTACCAATTTTCTGCAGGGCTTTTATCATGAATGGGTGTTGGACTTTGTCAAAGGCTTTTTCTGCATCTACTGAGATGATCATATAGTTTTCATCCTTGGTTGTTAATATGGTATATTACATTTACCAATTTGTATGTGTTAAACCATTCCTGCATTTATATTACCAGGTACTAAACTAAAATCAAAGTGGATCAAAGATCTTAATGTTAAAATAGAAACACTAAGTCTGCTAAAAGAACAGGCAGAGCTCTTAAAGACAGAGGTGTAAGCAAAGACTTCATGAACAAAGTTTTGACTGCATGGGAAATACGAAAGAATCAACAACTGAGATTTCATTAAAAAGCTTTTGCACAGCAAAAGAAATTACCAACATAGTGAAAAGACAACTCACAGAGTGGAAAAAAATCTTAGCCAGTTGTTCTTTAGACAAAGGACTAATATCTAGAACATATAAAGAATTGACCCCCAAAATTAAAGACCCAATCCAAAAATGGGCATCTGAAATGAATAGACGCTTCTTAGAAGAAGTACAAATGGCAAATAAATACATTCAGAAATGTTCAACATCACTGATCATTCAAGGGATGCAAATTAAAACAATGCTGAATTTCTTACTCCAAAAAGAATGGCTATTATCAAAAAATTAACCAATAACAAATGCTGGTGGGGCTGTGGGGAAAAAGGAACGCTTCTCCACCATTGGTGGGAGTGTAGACTGGTGCAACCACTGTGGAAATCAGTGTGGAGATTCCACAAAAATCTAGGACTAGAGGTTCCATTTGACCCAGCTATTCCCCTTCTTGGCATCTTCCCAAATGAATCAAAAGCATCATACCACAGCAATATATGTGCATCCATCTTTATAGCAGCACAGTTTGTAATAACTAAATCTTGGAAACAACCCAAATGCCCATCAACTGAAGGATGTCCATCAACAGAACGATAAACTTGAGACATTAATAGCTAAATGGATGCACCTTAAGACCATTCTCTTAAGTGAAATAAATTTGACACATATTATATATATCACATTCTCTCTCTTGTGTGAGAAACTGAAAGCGTAAATAAGAACAAAAATGTATAATAGATATTGTGATGTAGAAAGTAATTGTCCAAAGGGAAAGGGGAATTGGAAGGGGGTGGAAGGGAAAAGAAAAAAAATGACAAAAAAAGGGATAAAATGGAAACAAAGTTTTATAACAAGGAGGAAAAGATGGGTTGAAGTGAGAGGAAGAGAATGGAAAAAAAAAACTAAGATATATCATGTACAGGTACAAATTTCCTACAATGAATGTGATCATTATGCTTATCTAAATTGTACCAATAAATTTAATTCATATTTGATTATAAAAAAGAAACTTCAAATGCTTTTACAAAAATAAAGACAAATGGATGTGTGCCAATGCTTTTTACTAAAAAAAAAAAATAAGCAAAAATTAAAACAAACCAAGAAGTTATATGCTTTCAATCATACCAACTCTAAAGAAGAGTTACCATCATTTAAAAATTCTGGCCATTTAACCCATGACTTTGATATGACAGAAAACAACTATCACTCTCCAGTTTCTTCTTTTAATTGTTAAGTGAGGAGCAAACTGAAAAGAAAATTACTGGATTTCCTCAAATTGTAATTTGGAGGAACAGTCCCATACTCTTGTACCTGAAGCCAAGGCCTCTTTTGCAATAGATTCTGACAAATAAATGGAATAAAAATTTCAATGTGATTATTACTTATGGGGTCTATACTATTGGGAAACCACTAAATATGTCCTCAAGACAGTACTAGGTATCGTTCAGATGAGATATTTTGTTACTGTTGGATTAGATTTTTCTTTCAAATAAAATATCATTGGTTTCAAATGGACTTTTTAATGGTTCCATTTTTCCTTGTAAACATCAAGAAACTGCTATTTCTATTCTAACCATGTGTGGATCACTACTTCCAATTTTAATATTTTATCATATGAATATGTATTGAATTCTACCATGGTTCATGGAGCTTGTAAATACTGTCACAAGAAAACAAATTTATAGACTACTGTTATCACAGAGGTTTCTGGAGCATTTGGCTGTATTGAGAACTCATCTCATCAGTCACTTTGTAGTGCTGTAGATAAGATTTACAGCCTTGCAAGCACAGCATTAGCAGCTTTCATATGTGATTGAAGTGTCCATCTATTATTGCCTTAACCAGCAGGTGCACAGTTGTTGTTGTGAGCTGAAAGCAAAATGGTCAGAGGTTCAAAACCACTTTTCTGGTGTCTGCAGAGGCCAGCAAATGTATGGGCTTGTAACAGTAGAAGATAATGTTGCCAAATTCAAGGTCTGACACTCTTAATCAGCACAGGATCCTGCTTGACAGACAAGTCAGGCAATGCAGTGTCTTCCTGCGGCCGATGTCCCCAGAAGAACTGTGTGTGACCAAGACCACTGCAGTAGATGATAACCTTTGGGGGAATACTCTCTAAACCCTGCTATAGCAGAAGGGAGTCATCCATCCAGGATCTTTCTAGATCTTTCTTACAACAATGTGGGCTTTCTCACCTCTGTGGATCTTTTTCTTCCCTGGAAAATACAGGCTTGGGCGGAAGAGAGAATCTTTAAAATTTGGCTTCTGTATTATCCATCACTCTTTCATACAAGTCATACAGCCTTCTTTCTTTCAGATTGCTTCTTAAGTACAGTACATAAATCTAACTTTTAGAGTTTGTCTTATTTGAAGGTTCTGGAGAAACTTTCTACTTAAAGAAAGCCAGGATAAATCCTACAAAACTGAGATACCATGATCAGGGCGAAGCTTATCCATTGCACTCAAACATCGTATTGTCTCCCTAATGTAAAAAACTGAAAGAGTAAATAAGACCCAAACTGTACAATAGGTAATGTGAAAGGGGAAGAAACTGGAATGGGGGAAACTGGAATGGGGGAAAGGAGAAAAGAGAGAAGGGAAAAGATTATATATATATACATATATATGATAATTATATTACTAATCTCTATTAGTTATTAAAATATGAAAAACTATGAATATTTACTGTATAACTGATTTATTCTATAAGCTTGAATCTTGTTTCACTTAATTTTAAATATGAAGGGGCTGGTATGCTGTCTTTTTCATGGATCTTTTAAAAGCAAAGACTAATTTACTTTTTTAGAGAGGACAAGTTCATGAGCCCAGCTTTCTCCTACTGCCCTCTGTTTCTAGGGTATCTTCCCCTTTGGGTTTGGGGCGACCATCTGCAGTTTCCCTGTCTTTTCCCCTGACTGCACTCCACAGTGGCTGAGCAACCCCAAGAACCAATTGGGGAGGAGTTGAGGGACTTTGTCTGTGGCTTTGTATTTGTGATTCATTACCATTCGCTTTACGCAGATGATGGATGGCACTGAAACACACATCCAATTTTTAAAGGGCTGATATTTGCTAACTATATCGCCAGGCCCCTTTGGCTCTCACTGTAAGGGAAACTCAAGTATTAACTAAGATTAAGTGACTCATTTTGAGGCCAAACAGTAAGTCAGGGATAGAATGAGAAGTAGAACCACAATTCTAAAGAGCTGCAAAAACAAAGACTGAAGAGGGAAAAAAAGGACAAAACTGAGGAAAAACAGTTACTCTTCCTCTTCTTGCAGTGACAGACAATCCTGACTATTCTCAGGGATTAATAATTCATTTTAAACTTCAGTAATGAATTGCAGAGCTCATGCACATAGCAGCCTTATGTGACAGTTCTAGAGTTTGCTATAGAAGCAAAAGGAAGCAGGTTTAAATGGTTTACTGGTCCCTTAGGTGTCTGCAACTTTGATGCAGCTCAACTTCATTCACCAAGAATTTATTTAGCACACATTGTGCACCAAATATTGGGTCAGTCCTCCAAAGTGAATAATGGAAATTTAAAGAAGACCTGATTCCTACTCACAAGGAACTTGGAATCTATACCTTATTCATTCATTACCATAAATTTTATTATTTGCACCATTCTCTTTTTGACTGGTAGAATTACAAGAACAAAAATTAGATTTTCACCTCAAAGTAATAAGAATACACAGTGTTCTTGAAGTCAAAATTGGTTATGCTTCATTCATCCAGACAAACTAGTAATTGCCAACATGCACACATAGAAATCAGCTTCTGCCCCTCAGCTGAAGACTTGGAGAGTATATTCTAAATTCTTCAATAAAATGTTTTGGCAGGCATTTTCACTCAGATATTATTGGTAACAAAGCTAAAAGAATCTACACATCAATTCTAACTCTCAGGGAGGTCTCTGCAGGGATGTTAGGGACTAGAGCTTCAAGTACTTTTGTCCAACTAAATGTCATTTCTCAATTAATCATAGTCTTCTAAGTAGCTTTTCTGTTTGAAGTAAACAAAGTAGCCCTAGTATTTCCTTGTCTAGTCACTTTTTTGCATTTTGTGACATTTTGGGAAGCTCTGGTGGATCCATGACTTAACTATGTAAGGACACAATCAATAGAAAAAGAACACTGTAGGAAAAAGCATTACACAAGAAAACAGCCAATTAAAGACATGATCTATGTTGTTTATTCATTTGACAATATTTATTGGGCATTCTGCCTGAATTTGTACATCTCAGACCCCCATAGTACATCTCAATCCTCATAGGGAAGGAACTCAGTAAGTATTTGCTAGGGCAGGCCAGGTGTGGTGGTGCACACCTATAATCCCAGCACTTGAGAGGTTGAGGTAGGAGGATCACTGCAAGTCTGAGGCCAGCCTGGGCTACATAGTGGAACCATCTCAAAGAGAGATAGAGATAGAGATAGAAAGAGAGAGAGAGAGAGAGAGAGAGAGAGATAGATTGAGATTTCAATGAAATGTATTTTTTCCCAGTTTCTCCAAGTTGCCTTCTCCACCTTTTCCCTCGGCAACAAATGCAACCTTGGTGACTTTTTTGGAGAGTAAAATAAAGTCACCAATTGGGCAAGTCTTTATATTTCTATCTTCTTAATGTAGGAAGCTAAATTAGGTAGAAATTAATATATAGTCAGATAAGGGCCCTCAAGAAAATCAGCATAAAAAGACATCAGAACTGTGGTTAGAGGCAAATCTGAAGAAGGCCACAGGATGGAAAAGCAATAGACAGGCCTGCATGTATCCCTGGAGATAAGCAGCAACTTGTCCCTATACTGTAATTAACACCACCTGAACCAGTGGGCCCAGAGAGGCATCAGACACATAGGTGGGTGACCAGAACACCTGGACCCATACTCCCTTCCCTTTCCAAGAATCCCTTTGATCTTTCCACTTACATTTGCTATGTAACTTGTTTCCCTATTGGATCAATAGTAGCTAAGTGGTTATACTTGTAACTCTATAGGTTGATTATAGTTTGGCCCACATTATACTCTCATTGAGATTTTACTGTATAACTTACCCATGACAAATCTCTCAGTTGGCCACCCCATCAGGACCCCTTCCACCTCTCAGGAGCCTTCCCTTAAACCTTTCCTACTCTTAACCTCCTTTGTCTCTTGGAATTCATTCTCCAATATTCAGGGGACATGAACTCACTACATCTGACATCTAGCGGGTCAGAGTTATATTTTTTTGTATCATTCTGACCTCTGTCTGCTCTCTTTCTTGCCTCAGACCATCATCCATCTTTCCTGTTGGCCAGTCTAACCCTTCCTTCCCTGCTCTAGAGTCCCCTCCTTCATGGTTCCTAAGGGGCCCTGCATGTAGAGCCTTATTTTTCTTCTGTCTTGGAATACTCTACCTCCTACATACAGTGTCATTTAAGTAACCTGGGCTCTGGGATGACCATGACCCTTGTCCCGTTTCCCTCTCTTACTTCAAAGCCAAGCATGTAGAAGGGGCAGAAATTGCTCCCTCCCTCCACTTTTTACTCATCAGTCACTCCTCAAGTCACTGTTCTCTGCTTTCAACTTTTTCATGCTACTAAAATTCTCAAGCCTGTCAGGTGTTATTTTGCCTTATTGTTGGCTCTCTTTCAGTTTTGAAACCATTGCCCTTCTAGAAATCTCAGCATCCTTAACTTTGTGGTACTGCTACCTGGGTCCTCCTCTTCCATCCTTGGCCCTTCCTGACTACTTCAGTGGCTCCCTATCCTCTGCACCTGATGATAGTAACTAACTTTCACTCAGACCGTAATATGTGCAGGTGTTTTCCTAAGTGCTTTACATATATTACCTCACTTAATACACACACACAACAAACTTCTAGTGAGCACTATTATCCCCTTACCACCACTGTTGACCAGGAAAGCGAGGATTAGAAAGGCTAAGCAATCAGCTCGGAGGGATCTGATTCAAGTGAAGACAGTCTAGCCCCAGAAGCCTCTCTCATCACTATCTAGTTAGTATTTTTTTCCTCAATGCTTATTGTTAATTCCAATATTATGATCATTTTTTCTTCTCATTCTGATGTCTTCCAGGGATATCCAATCTACTCTGATTTTTTACTTAACACTTTCCTGTCTCTCCGTGACTCCTGGATTGGTTCAGACTTTCCAAGAAACAGATTACATGGAAGGAGACATGTAAGGGCTTTAGTGGGAAAAATGCCTGTCAGGGACCAAGGAGAGAAGCAAGAGTAGGCAGGAGAGCCTTCAAACCACTGTGCCAACCAGACATTTTCAAAAGGAGATTCAGAAGGAAGGAGGATTTGTTAAGTAGGAAAAGACACAGATTGCCATGCGGACCTGAGAAAATCTGTATTCAAGAAATCCAGGGCATGGCCATGCTCAGGCTCTGGGTGGAAGCTGGAGGCAGGGCAAGGTCTGAACTAATGCTGCAGGGGACAGAGGGTGCCAGCTCCACTTTCCCAGCAGGAGGTCTGAGCAGTACACCTCCATGAGAACCAGAAAGCCCAAATCTGAATTTCAGCCCTGACCCCTTTGAGCTCTAGTTTTATACTAAATTGCTTACTCCCTGTATGCACAGAACCTTCAGCTCAGCCTGCCCGACAATTAACCCATTATCTTCTCCTTGCCTCACTCCTTAGAGTTCCATATTCTCTATATTCTCCATTGGTATGGGGTGCTACCATCTATACACCATGTAAAGTCACCCCTCCCTTTGCCTCAGGTTTGCATAGATAATCAAAACTTATTGTATGGATGTTATGACTGAAATGTGTGTTGAATTAGTTTTCACCTCTTTTCCATACATAACTACTGCTACCTTTGTTTGGACTCTCATCATTTTACTCTGCCATGAGGGGTTTATATCTGGTCTCCTGCTTTCTACTGTCACCCCAGCAGCAGTGACATGCCATCACACTCCATGACCCCATAACTGATACAGTGAGTACCACATGACAGAGCAAATACTTAGCAGTGAGACCCAAGTGTGGAAAGAATTCAGAGAGGGGACACTTATCCTTGAGAGAGTACAAGGAAATCACTTTCTAGAGGGGGGCACCTTAGAAATCACCAAGGGGATGACCAGTCCCTGTTTAAACAGATTCACTCAGACATGGCTTTCATGGTCAGGAAAGGTTTAGTCAGAACAAAACTTCATGCTGCTATTACAACAGTGAATTTCGAAAGGTAAACAGGAAGGTGCCTCCATTTTCCTGAAATTTGAGAACATTCAGGCTGAGGGTTTCTCTTTGAAGCACAGTCCACACTGACCCATATCTGCTGGACGAGTTTCAGATTCAGCCCCTGACTTCGCCAGAGTGCTCCCTGACCTTACCTCACACTTCCCATCTCCTTTTCACTTGAGAGACAAGCTCACTCTCACCACTGTTCAGGGAGGGATTGTCTTTTGTCTCTGGGAAGAGAAACTTGAGAAGGCCAGCAGCATGGGCCTCTCCTGCAAGGACAATGACCACTTGATGGGCCTGAGAAACAGCTACCTAACAGAGCCTACTTTGGTTTTCAAGGATAGCAAAGATCTTTAGAAAATCACCCATGTTTTGAGAAGTTTGAGTTTAATTTTTAGAACACGTCAACAGTGATTTCACTATACTGTATTAAAATATTAGAGATCTAGATATTTTTCTTAGTGAACTGACTTATGAAAATTTGATCAGCTCACTTTCCCTTCCTCATCTCAACTCATCCAAAATTCAAAAATAAGCATTCTCCTTCCTTCAGCAGTAATTTGTTGTATGTTCTCTGTGAAACAGTGGCTAGACACTAGAGTAAATCAGATAATGACATGTGTGAAAATGTTATAAACCCTAAGTGATACCAAAGATAATCCTCATAATTGTGATATCTAAACATAACTTCCTTAGAGAATATTATTTAAATAACACAAAATTTACAAACTTGCATTTTATTCCTGTTTTCTTTCCAAAAAATGATCCCATTATCTTTTCCTTGACCATAGGAAGAAAAGAGAGACAGCAGAAGGAAGATCCCCGAAGAGAAAGCCATGGAGAGCGATCTGATTGCTGAGGCAGATGATTAACTGATGCCTCTGGAGAGGCAGCCCCAAGGGCTGTGAAACCATTGCTCAATTTAGAATTTCTCATGTTTTATTCTTTATTACTGAAATCAGATCTTTTGATGTATACTCAGGCATACATAAGTAACTTGATAATTTTATTTGACTGTAATTTGTCCTCTATATTCAAGATTAGCAAAGTAGGTAATAGTTCTCTGCATATTGGTGTTTTTCACGTTAAGGTGGAGAGGAAGAAGAGCTATGAGATGATTCCCTGAGAAGTCAGAGCTAAGATCTAAGAGAGGTGATAGTGGCTGCCACCCATTATGGCCATCCATCCTCTCTGGCATTAGATAGACCATAGTACAAAGAGGTACTTTTCTGGACCAGATGACTGATCTACTACATTCCAGGTAGAGGTCATACATGTATTACTAATAATAAAGTGGTAGAGGCTTTATTGATAGGAATTTTCATTGTAATTAAATAAATGTGAGCAGATTAAGGATTTTTACAATAATATCTCTCACACTCAAGTCCATTCCCATGAGTATTCTGGGCGAGAGCTTGATGAGGAATTTGCGCCTAAAATCTGCACTTGTGTTGGGTGTCAAGATCAGGAAAAAACTGAGAATCTCTGGCCCAAGAATAACCTCTCAGGGTATCTCCAGGCCTCTATAGGTGCATAATGACCATATCTCTAAGTGCATAATGATTTCTTTTTCCCTTTTCCTTCTCACCCTGGTGACTGACCACAGGTACTATGGTACACAGATACACAATGTTTAGTTGGCTTTTAACCTTGTATGAACTCTCTCTCTGAGACCTCCATTTAGAACAAAGCTGCTGCCTCCAAGCTGTGCTGCAGCTCTGTTGCCTGGCTCCAAACATCCAAGGGAAAAGGGGAAGTAAAATCAGTGCCTGACTGTTCCAGGACACTGGCATTTTATAAGTGTTCAAACCCCTTCTCTGATATTTAACTCTGTGTGACCTTGGGAAATGTTCCTAACTTCCCAAGACTCATTTTCCTCAACTAGAGAATGGTAATACCACAGTGCTCTTGTGAGGGATGAGATGATACCATTGGGTGAAAAATCTTTACTTTTCCAACTTGGAAGGCAGCTATGCTCACCACTATACCTCCAACACCACACTGCTTTTCCAACTTGGATTCATTGGTGGGGGCCCATGAATTTAATCAACTAAAGACTGAGTAGCAGAAGAAAAGTTAATTTACATTTTGATGAAATGTTTCCTCAAGCAGTTAGAGAAAGGGGTGGACACACCTTATACATAGTGGGAAGGTAGATAGGAGAAAGAACTTCTTTACAAGAAAAACAGAAAATATGGCAGTTCCAGATTGTTTAAGCAATTACTCATTCCAGTGCTAATGGTTAGTCTCCCTCCTGGCTGTAAACTTCTTGTAGAGGAGATTTATGGCACTCCTATTTTTTTGGAAGGTCATGATTAAATCAACAAAAGAAATTTTAAAAAGGTTTGTTTTTTTCAGTTGTTACTGTTTCAGAAGCTTTGAGCTAAAAATATTTGGGCTACTGAGGTGTATTTCAGAATCCTTTATGATAAAACACAAAGAGCTATCTAGGTATTGGTTATGTTGTAATTGCTTCTGTACTATTGTCATAATCATTGGTGTTGAAGACAGGTAAAGCTTTCACAGTTTAGAATCATTACCAAAAAGTGGTACCATCATCCTCAGAGCCAATATCTTCCTTCCGCACTGTAAAGTAGGATGTACTATAGCAGCTACTGTGGCTTGGGCAGCCAGGGAAAGAGGTGTGCTGCTTGTGTTGAGAGGAAAAATTTCCGCTCTCCACTCTTCACCATCAACACAAATGAAGGGTTTCTGCTCTTACTTGCGACAGACTCTTCTTTGACCCACAGCACAGAAAAAAAAACAAGTGGGATTTTTTTTAAAAAACCATTTTTATTGGCTGGAACTGGTGGTTCATGCGCCAGGACTCAGGAGGCTGAGGCAGGAGGATTGCTACAAGTTCAAGGCCAGTGCAGAATACATAGTGAGAACTTCTCTGCCCCCCTCAAAAATAATTTCATTTAAGAAGTATTTATTCCAAATGTTTGTAGAGATACTCACAATGAGGCAAGGCAGAGAGCCAACGAATTCTAGAATTACCATTACCTAAAAAAGGGAATGGATGAAATACACATCTGAAGTTTGTATATTTTAAAATCTTGGGACAAAAAGAGACTCTGAGAGCCGGGCGTGGTGGTGCACGCCTTTAATCCCAGCACTTGGGAGGCTGAGGTAGGCGGAGCGTTGTGAGTTTGAGTCGGGCTTGGGCTACAACGCGAGCACAAGGCCGGCCTGAGCTACATAGGGCGACCCTGCCTAAGAAAACACCAGGGCTAGGAGTTTGGCTCAGTGCCTTAAGCGCCTGTCAGACAGGCGTGAGGTTGTAAGTTCAATCCCGGTGCTGCAAAAAAAAAAAAAAAAAAAAAGAGAGAGAGAGACTCTGAAATGAGTAGCTCTATATCAAGGTGTTATCTGATTTGAAACTATTTTAAACTCCTCAGAAAAACATTTAAAAATAAGGGATAAATATTTTGTACATTTGAGAAAATAATGACCAAATGATCTATGCTTTGTAGATTTCCATGTTACAATTCCATGTTTCAGGAAATCACATTCCTATTCTATTTGAGGTACACAGTGAGTAGCTGAGGGTTAGAGAACATTAGAAAATTCTTGTAATATGTAATTATATCTAGTAGAAATATTGTACCCAAACAGGCTGGCTCCCAATAAGAAATTTTATTTATAATTTTATTAAAGATTTATTAATTGCATGCAGTACAAAAGGCATTGCTCCAAACCTGTAAATGTTGTACTATTCTTAGCCCCCCAAAAAGTATTTCAAAATGGATAAATTTGAAATGGTCATAGGGCAAGATAAAGATTTAATGAATATTTTCTTTAGGAAAGTATACTTTACCCTCTCTTTCTGGACAACTGCTAAATAGGAAAAAAAATGAGAATAATGTACATTGATTCACAAATCTCCTTGCCTTCCTCTTGCAGAGGATGAGGATATTTACAAAGTAAGAACCCTGGCTCCCTGCTAAGTCTCTCAGTTAAACTTCTGACCTTCTCAAATTGACACAATGACCAGGTAACTGCTTGTGCTCTACACCCCAGGATGCAGAGCTGCTGAGTTACTTAATTAAGCTCCTGGACTTCTCAAGTTGACACAATGTATAAACCATAACAGGAAGTGAAATTGGTTGCTTGTTTGTTTTAATACAACAGACTACCTAGCTTTTTTTCTTTTTCTTTCTTTCTTTCTTTTTTTTTTTTTTTTTTTTTTTTTTTTTTTTTTTTTTTTTTTTTTTTTTTTTTTTTTTTTTGCAGTACTGGGGCTTGAACTCACAACCTCACACCTCCCCAGCAGGTGCTTAAGCCACTGAGTCAAACTCCCAGCCCTATTTTTTCCAAGACAGGGTTCACCTAGCTTTTTTTTAGAGTGACTTGGTTGCTGATGTCAAAGATTATCAGCCAGTCCAATTGTAAAGTTGTATATGCAAAGAACATGGAAAATATATCAACAGGTAGGCATTTCTAGAATTATCCGAGAAGAGGTGACATGTTTCTTGTTCAGAGAGGCACTCTATATTTACCCATTTTTTTCTTTCCCATAGGGCTGGCTTATGACAAGTAAATAATAGACCTGCTAAATTTGTATATTCACTTTTAAAAAAGGATCTTGTTTTCTATGTGTTGACAGCATTTTCTTCTGTGTAGTTAACTCTTATGGATTACAAAGTCTTAAAGCAGTAACTTTTATAACTAGTATTATGAGTCATTGGCATGTTGTTATTTGTGCAAGAGAAAGGATAGAAGTCATCGTTTGTGGGGTGGCCTGTGGATGGGACTGAGCATAGCTCACAGCAGTCCTATTGCTGGGCTTAACCCCACAAAGCATTTTGGGCCTTGGAATTGGGTCTTCTTCTAAACGTTCTTTACCAGATGTGCCCCTGTGAAAAATGGAAGAGGCGCATAGCACTTAAAATGCGGGGTCATTTTGATTCAGATGATTCTGTCATCATGGACTGCAGCGTGAGCGCATCTCATAAGAGCTGCCAGATGGTGGTGACAGTCCTGGTAACAATGAAGTGGGGCAGTGATGGATACTATACCTTTACCTTCAAGTAGTTCCTGACTTCCTGTTTTTCATCTCTTGCTATGGTGTGGATGTGGTTTGAGTTTCTCCCAAAATTCATGTGCTGAAATTTTGTCACCACTGTGAGATACTAATAGGGTAGAAAATCTGACTATATTGTTTAGAGGTGGGGTCCTTGGAAAGTGATTAGAATAAGATGAAGTCATCAAGGTGGGGCCTTTATGATTGAATTCTGATGGCTTTCTTTGAAAAGGGAAAGAGCCAGACATAGTGGTGCATGCCTGAAGTCCCAGCTACTTGGGAGGCTAAGACAGGAGGATTTCAAGTTTGAGGCCAGCCTGGGCAACTTAGTGACACCCTGTCTCAAAATAAAACAGGACTGGGGATGTAACTCAGTGGTATAGCAGCACTGGGTTCAATCGCCAGTACTAAAAAAAATATTTAAAAAATGAAGATAAACAGAAAACATAAGCCAGGTATGGTGGTGCATGCCTGTAATACCAGCACTCAGGAGGCTGAGGCAGGAGGATCATTGTGAGTTCGAGACCAGCCTGGGCTACAAAGTGAGTTCAAGGCCAGCCTGAACAGCATCATGAGACTCTGTCTCGAAAAATAGGGCCGAGGATATAGCTCAGTGGTAGAAGCACCTGCCTGGTAGGTGAGAGGTTGTGAGTTCAATCGCCGGTACCAAAAAAATAAAAAAATTAAAAAAAAATCCTAAATTGAAAGTTGAACAAACTAATTGAACTATCTGAAAAAAAAAAATCAGTGTTTAAAGACAGTTGAAATATGTGTTCAAGAACTGTAACACTGAAAATCAACAGAATCAGATTTAGGGATAATTTCTTCTCTTCTACATGTAAGACACAACTTTTCAGGACAAGGTATCAGACAGTAAATCTGAAGAGTACTGCAATGAACTCAGGGGACTGAGAAAAATCCAACACCTTCCATATATATACATACGCAGAGGCTCTCTGTGTCAGGGTTTTGCAGAGAACCACAATGATATTGGCTCATGTGACTGTGGGGCTGGAAAGTCTAAAATCCGTAGGGCTGATCAGGAAGCCAAAAACTAAGGTAAGAGTTGATGTGGTAATCTTAAGTCTGAAATCTGTAGGGCAGGCCAACAGATGGAAATCGAGGCAGAATTTCCTGTCACAGCCTTAAAGTAGAAGTCCCTTTTTCTGGAAAGGCTTATTTTTAAAGTTTTTCATTTTGTGAAAAAATAAAACAGAATTTTATAATCAAATAATAAGAGAATAATAATAGTTGTTATACTGTGTATCGTTATCTTCAAAGTAGTTGCTCAGAGTACAAGACATACACCAAAAAAACTTTTACAAACAGAAACAGATAACACAAATCTATTTTTTCAATGAACTAAGATAAACTAGTAGTATAAATGAAACCAATTAGCATATATGTTGAAGTACTTTTAAATAATGGAATTTGTAATTTTGGGAACTATTTGAACTTCTCGTTTCCTATTTTCTTATACTTTGTGCTTCTCACATGAGAAAAAACATGATTTTGAGCTTGTATGTCTGATTTATTTCACTTAACATAATGTTCTCAAGTTGCATCCATTTCACTATGAATGGCTCAAGTTTATCTTTATGACAAGTAGTACTCCACAGTGTACAAATACCACATTTTTCTTATCCATTCATCTGTTGATGGACGTATGTACTGTTTCCAAGATCTATTTAAGTCATGCTGCTACAAACTGGGTATACATGTATTCCTGTAATATGATGATATTAACTCTTTTGGGAAGACACCTAGAAGGGGAACAACTGAGTTGAATGAAATTTCTATTTTTAGAATTTTGAGGAATTTCCATGATTTACATTTCCATCAACAATGTAGAGGAGTTCTTTTTTCCCCACATTGTCACCAGCTTTCATTTTTATTAGATTTTTTTGATGATAGCCATTCTTTCTAAGGTAAGATGGTATCTCAGTGGAGTTTTAATTTTCATTTCTCTGATGGTCAGGGATAAAGAGCATTTTTTCATGTATGGACTGGCCATTTGTACTTCTTCTGAGAAGTGTTTGTTCATTTTAATTGCACATTTTTGAATGGTTCTTTTATATTGAGGGGTCTAGTTCTTTGTATACTATTAATGTTAGTACTCTGTCCAAGGAATAGTTTGAAAAAAATTTTCCCATTCTGTAATTGTCTCTTCACCCTATTGGTTGTTTCCTTTGCTGTGCAGAAGTTTTTTAATTTGATATGATCCCATTTGTTGATTCTCAGTATTATGTCTTATCATTGGGGTTCTGTTCAGAAAGTCCTTAGCCACACTTGTGTCTTTACAAGTTATGACTATTTTATCTTCCAGTGGATTAACTGTTTTAAAATTTAGAATTTTGACTCATTTTGATTTTAGATTAGTACATGGTGATATATGTGAGTTTAAACTCAATCTTCTGCATGTGAATATCCAATTTTCCCAGTGCCATTTATTAAAGAAGTTATCTTTCCTCCAGTGTATATTTTTGGCTTGTTTGTTTAAGATCAAATAGCTGTATGTATCTGGCATTGTTTTCTGCTTTTCATATTCTGCCCCATGATCCACATGCCTGTTTTACCACCAGAACCATGCTGTTTTAATCACTGTAGTTTTGTAATATAACTTTAAGTCTAGGATTGTGATGCCACCTGCTTTGCTTTTGTTACCCAGGATTGGTTTTTCTATTCAGAGTCTCTTCAGATTCCACAAAAATTTTAGGATTATTTCTCTATCTCTGTAAAAAAATGATGTTGGTATTTTGGTTGGGATTGTATTCAATCTGTATATTAGTTTCAGGAGTATAACCATTTTGATTATATTGGTTCTGCCTATCCAGGATCAGAAGGTATTTTTCCATTTTTCTGCTGTCTTCCTCAATTTCTTTTTTCAGTCTGATGTAATTTTCACTGGAGAGGTCTTTCTCTCTCTTAGTTAGGTTAATATATAAGTAATTAACTTGTTGATGCTATTGTGAATGGTATTATTTTTCTAGGTTTTTTTTCACTGACTTCATTTTTTTGTGTATCAGAATGCTATTGATTTTTGTGTATTTATTTTGTATCTTGCTACACTACTGAATTTGGTTATCAATTCTGGGAGATAGTTGGTGGAGAATTTTATGGTCTCATAAATAAAGGATCAAGTCATTACAAATAATGACAGTTTGATTTCATTCTTTCCTTAAGTTTTTTTCTCTTGCTTGACTGCACTGGCTAATATTTCAAGGACTGTACAGAACAGATGTGGTGCTAGTGGACATCCTTGTCTTGTTTCTGATTTTAGACAAAAAGCTTTCAGCTTTTTCCCATTTAATATGATGTTGGCAATAAGTTGATCATAAATGGCTTTTCTCATGTTGAGATAAGGTCCTTCTGTACCTATTTTTTTCAGGGCTTTTTATCATGAATGGATGTCGAATTTTTTCAAGTGCATTTTCTGTGTCTATGAAGATGACCATGCGATTTTTGTCCTAACTTCTGTTTATGTGATGAATTACATTTACTGATTTGTGTATGTTGAACCATCCTTGCATCACTGGGATGAAGCTTACTTGGTCATAGTGTATGATCTTTTTGATGATTTGTTGCATTCTGTTTGCCAGTATCTTGTTAAGGACTTTTGCATCTATGTTTAGTAGAGAAGTTGGCCTACAGTTCTCTTTTTTGATTGGATCCTTGTCTGGTTTTGAGATCAGGCTAATGTTCACTTCTGAGAAAGATTTTGGAAGTATTCCTGGCTTCTCAATTTCATTAAAAAGTTTGAGGAGTATTCCTGTTAGATCTTTCTGTAGGAAGCCTTATTTTTAAAATCTTACATATTTATTTTTGTTCTTTAGGTCTCTAATTGATTGGATGAGGCCTTTCACATTACTGAAGGTGCTGTGGTTTATATCTAAATATGTCCTCAAAGACTCACACTATCATGGGTGGTCTTGGGGAGGTGACTGGATTATGGAGGCTTTACAACTGTTAAGAGGTGGGATCTGGTGGAAAGAGGTAGGTCACTGGCGGCATGACCTGAAAGGGTTTATTTCCTTCCACAGCTCCTCCCTTCTTTCTCTGCTTCCTGACCACCATGTCATGAACAACTTTTCCTACACCATGCCCCTATAACCTCTGCCATGCTGTCTTGCATTGGAGCAAGCCAACTATGGACTGAAACTTGAGCCAGAATAAACCTTTCCTCCTTTAAATTACAAATGTCTGTTACTGTGTTTCAGTGACAAAGAAAGTGACTAAAATAGAGGGTAACCTTTTTTATTTAAAATCAACAGGTTGCAGATGGTAAGTATATCTATAAAAATACCTTTGCAGCAATGTCTAGACAGGCATTTAATCAAAGAACTGGACTCATTAGTCTAGTCAAATTAACACAAAAACTTATTTTTCATACTCCCCAATGAAACTGCCCCACCAATTATCCTCCCAATAACAAGATCTATCGTCAATTAACAAGGTACAGTCAATGCTCATCCTTTCAAATGTCATACACTAAAGAACAGATAATCAAAAATAAATAGACTTCTGAGGATATACACTTGGAAGAAACAAAAACAACTGAGACATAAGGAAATGACCAACCCTGCTTCCTCCACCAAAAAAAAAAAAAAAAAAACAAAAACAAAAACAAACCACTACCATTACGAGTCTCAGGAAGATGAAAGAAGATAAATCAATCATGAAACTATAAAAAAGTTACTGGGGAAAAAAGAATTCAAAGAATACGAAAGAACTCTTGGGAATCATTAATATGCTAACATAAATGAAAAACTTGGTACAAAGATTATAAGACAATGAGAAGGAAATTTCCAAGAAAGCAAAATAAAAGATGGCAAACAGACAAGAGGGAGGGAGGGAAGGAGAGAGAGAGAGAGAGAGAGAGAGAGAGAGAGAGAGATGAGTTCAGGAAAACAATATCTGAATAAGATTTTTCAGAACGAGAACAGAGAAAATTAAGAATTTTCAAAGAAATAATTAAAACACTAAAAACTCTGAGTTTCCAACTGAGTAGATATTTATCTACACCAAACCACTTCATCATTTAGGAAATATAAGAAATTAAAGGTAAGTTTTGTTGTTGTTTTTATTTTATGGTACTGGTGATTGAGCTTGGGGCCTCATGCATGCTAGGCAAGTCCTCTACCACTAAGCTACATTTTCAGCCCAGATAGAAAGTTTTGACTGTGTAGCAGGGATAGGTTACAGCTGTCCCTTTGTATCTACAGGGAATTGGTTTCAAGACCCCCAAGGATACCAAAATCTGAGGAAGTTCTTTATATAAATGACACTAATTGCATATAAACTATACATACTTTTAAAAACCATTTCTAATAGCTAATACAATGTAAATGCTATGTAATAGCATATATATACTGTATTATTTAGAGAATAATGACAAGAATAAAGTCAATATGTGTTTAGCATAGACACACTTTTTTTCTGAATATTTTCAATCCAAGGTTGGTTGAATCTGAGGATGTAGAAATCCAGGATACAGAACTGGTGGATATAGAACTCTCAGGTACAGAGGGCTGACTGTACATGCAAATGATCAAGAATCACACATTGGTAGAGAGGAACGGGACAATGACTTGAAAATTCTGAGGAAAAAATGATATTTTAACCCAGAACTCTATTCCCAACCAAACCTAGAAAATGTAAAGGTAGAAGATGATCTTTTTAGAAACAAAGTTCTTCAAAATTTACTTCCCAAAACCTTTTTCTCAATAAATAATGGAGGAAGCATTCCTTCAAACATAAGAGTAAAGAAAGAAGAGGACAGGAAAGGCAGGAATTAAGGGATCTAAGAGGAGGGAGAGGCAAAGGAAGAGTCAGCAGGGTGCTCAGTGGGGTCCCAGGACACAGTCGCTCTAGGAAGAGAGAGCAGTGTTCTAAGCTCGATGAGGTTGGGGAATTCTGGGAGAGGAACTTCAAGAATGTGCACTTCAAGTGCCTCATGACACTTGTGTGTTTGAACATAATGAGGGGAGATGTGCACTCTGGGGGACAGAAAATAAAGTACTTTTTTCTAAAAACCAAGAAAATTATTAAATCTAAGAAAAATAAAAGTTTATTCCCGAGAGGAAATTAATGTCAGTTAGTACTATTAGTACTATTTGTCTTGGTAATGAATATTTACCTAGTCAAAATAATACAAATATTGAATTTTGATAAAATTATGCTTATGTGAAGGATGACATTTGTGGTATACACAAGGAATGAGAAAAAGAGAGATAAGCCATTATCTTACTACAGATAAGCAGAAAACGTAATACTGGAAGATCAAGAAACTGTGGTTATGTAAAGAATGCTGTATAAAGGAATGCTATTTAAAGATTTAGAGGTAAATAATAATAATAATTTAAAAGATAAAAGAGTTTGTATCTGGGAGGAAAAAAGGGTAAACACAGGGAGAGGACTATTGGTTTTCATTTTTTCCTTCTTTTTGTTCATGGTACTGAGGATTGAACCCAAACTGTTGTAGTGAGCTACATTCCCAGCTCTTTAAAATTTTTTTTTGTTTTGAGACAAGGTCTCATTAGGTCTAAATTCCCCTGGCTGTGTTTAATCTTGCAATCCTCCTGCTTCAGCCTCTCAGAATACTGGGGTTACAGGCACATACTACCATGCCCAGTGAGGATTATTGTTTTTCATAGTATACTCTGTACAATTGCTTGACCTTTCTTGCACACAAAATTTTGATAAATAGAAACTTCAAATACACAACTTCCTAAACCTGTAGGACAAGACCCAGACTCACGGCAGCCTAAAGCCTCAGTTTATGGATTCAGACTGATCTGGGTTCTAAGGCTAGCCCTGCCACTTACCAAGTATGTAACCCAGGGCAAATTATCTAAATTTTCCAAAATCTGAAAAGGGGACAATTCTCAAGGTAACTGATCAGAGTCCTGGTTATGAAGAGTTATGCCAGACACATACAAGTACTTGTATCAACTTTCATTCAGTGTTGCTATTATCAGGCTGACACTCAAAGCTCTTTGTAATCTCTCTCCAATCTGCTTTTTTAACCTCATACTTTTTAATTCACCAAGATAAACTCTAAGCTTGGGCCAGTCAGTTCTGAAACTTTCTCAAATATCCCATGCTTTTTCAAACTTCCTCATGCTACTGCTTGTGCAATTCATTTTTGTTTTGTTTTGTTTGTTTTTTACTTACAAGCCTATTTTGGTGGAAATAATAGTCAAAAGTAAATGGGTTATATTCGGTAAATAGCTGGACAATATTTGCATTCATAGGATTGAAATCCAAGATGTAAATATTTCCTCTAGGGGCTAAAACCTGAAAGGAGGAGTTTCATTTTTGGTCAAGACACGTTAATCTTGTCATTGCTCAGGGTTGCAGTGGTTCCTGTTTGAAATATTTTCTTGGTGTTTTCGAGATTTAAGTTTCTACTTAAGAATAAGTGGAAATAATCCCTTTGATTAAGACAGAGAGACAGGGAGGGTAGGATTCTTGAGAGATAGATAGTGGCAGAACTAGAAATACAAGCCAGAGGTTTTGTGTCTCAATCAGAAACTAATCCTTGCTACCCGCAACGTTGCATATGTCACTCTTCATTTTCCCTGATCAAGGAAACCATTTATTTTGTAAACCAGAGTCTTTTCCCTCTCTTCTGAGCACAATTTAAGTGGGAAATAAAGGTAACCATTTCCTTACAGTTTTATAAAGTAAAGGCTTTAATTTGGTCACTAAATTATTAGAGGCCAATTATTTTATTAAAGAGGAAGAAACATTATTGAAATATATAGATAAGCAAATTCTAGCCCTAAAATAAAGATTAAACCAGTGAAAATTAAGCTAATTAACTTTGACAATTCATCATATTCTGTCAACTTTACCATCATTGAACAGAAATGAAAATAGTACTTCTGGGAGTCTCACTAACTTGTATGCCAGATATCTGAGGTCCATGGTATTCTGAATTTTTGACCACCTCTTAAAGACTTTTGGTCTCTGATGTATACAGGACGTAAAAAGTAATACAATAACCATGTTTATTGCTTTAAAATGATCACAAGATTTTATTAATTTATAAAGCTTTGGAGGTTTAAAGAAGAGGGATGCTATTGTTTTTCTTATTATTCTAAATTGAGTTCAAATAGGCAACCTAGACTCTTACACAAATTCCCTAGGATTCATCATTTATTAAACTTGCTGTTAGTATTTTGCTATTTATTGATACTTTGGGAACATTCTTGAGGTTCATGACAGTAAATCAATTGCTATAAGGTGAACATTTATATTATCTAGGAATATTTTTTCTTCATAGGGTAAATAGTTTCTGAAGGGTTGTTTCATGTGAGCTGCATTATAGATATCAAAAATAAAGTGAGAGGCCAGGGATATAGCTCAATGGCACAGCACCTGCCTGGCAAGTGGGAGGTTGTGTGTTTGATCCCTGGTACCAAAAAAAAAAAAAAAAAAACAAAAAAAAAAAAGACAGATGACAGCATTTTAATGCAAAATAGACAGTTTATAATCCTAGTTAGGTTTTATTTATTTTTTTGTATGTGATGCAGGAATCAAACCCAAGTCCTCACACATGCTAGACAAGTGCCTACAACTGAGCTACATTCACATCCCAGCTCAGGTTAGGTTTTGAAAATCCTTACTACCTTGGCTGAAAGGAAGATTAAAGTGAAATGTAAGCCAAGGACATCTAAAACCTTAGGCTTCAATTCTATTGGCTCAGTCCTATTTCTGTGCTTTCACCAAATCAAGTACTATTGCTTATAATACATCTTCTGGAAAAATTAGAGTACAGTTCAGTCTCTAGTTTAGGTAATTTCTTCTAAACTGAGTGTTAAACCACAACTAACCTTTATTTCTATTTACTTTCCTTCGTATTGACGTCTTTCTTAATTTAAACGTAGTTGCCTGTCTAAACCTCATAGTACCAAAATCTTATAATGTAAAAAAGGACCTGTTGTCAGTGAAATTTGCCAATTAGGTTGAGGCTATTCTTCAATTAAGAACGTCAGATCCAAAGAGGACCTATAAACCAAGTTCCTAGGACCCTCTGGTATACACAGGATACCAATGATGAAAAATGAAAGTGTAATTGTTATTTTCTACACCATAGTGGTATGCACTTGACTCCATTCTTTGCCATGTCTTGTCATGAGACTGAGAATCAAATAATACCTGGCCAAGAAACAAAAGCAAAATTGTCCCACTTTTCAGTTGAGAACTTGCAATAAAATCAGATCCAACTTCAAAGGAGACACTCCGAAGAAGCCAGTTGGGTCTATAAGGAGTTTACATGAGATGGCACACATATTTATTCTGCATCACAGTCACTGAGTTACCATATCAAGTTGAAAAATGTCACCACTATCTGGCAGTTGGACATGTGTAACTAAGAATCTGATTTTTCTTTTTCTATGATTGGGACTACTGGGTTGGTTCAGTAACAAATGCATGAAATCTTTTCTAAGAAATAATTATAGTAAATATCAACCTCTATAATTCAAATATTTCATCTGAAAATGTACCTGCTGTGAGTTCAATACTATAACTTCAAGTGCAATTATTGCCAGCTCTTCAATTAACAGATTCTGTGATGAACATAATAAAAAATTGGGAATTTCTCAAGTGGTAATCGCAGTAATGGATATTATTCTTACTGAATTAACTCTAAGATCTTAAATTCTATGCATAGTGGAAAACTATTGGAAAATTTAAAAAAAAGCAAAAGTCAAAGAATAAGAGTATAATACACATTTTTCAAATGAATAGCCTGTAGTCTCTCATATAGAAGAGGACAAGGAGAAATAGACAGGGCTGGGGACATAGCACATTCAGATGACCCACCTCATCAGTTTACCTCAGATGGCTGAGTAGCATAAAATGCTGCCTTGTAGTGGATTCTTCACATGATGTGAGGACAAAGTTTTTTGCTTCTGAGGAGTTTACTGCTGTCTACACAGGACTTGCTCAATGACATGTGATGACCATGTATTTTTTCCAAAGCAGCATCTATAGAACTGTTTCATTTGAATATCCAGAACAACAGTGCAAGGACCTACAAGGCCTCACATTCCTTCCAGCTAAGTGGCTAATTATGTCTGCTAACTGACCATTAGGTTTACTATTTCCATAATGTCTTTATTTTTTTTTTTCTACTTTTTTCTTGTCTTGCAACTACTGGGGTAAAACACTTCACAAATTATTTTTGGCTTAACATTCCTCATTTTCAAATGTACTTTTCAAACTTTAATTAAACCCAGTTTTCCTAAGGGCTGACAAGGAACCACTGTATATTTCTGCTTACAAGAAGGCTACAATGAAAATAGAATAATGAATATAGACAGAAAAAGTCAAAAGGGACAATATAAAATCTGAATTTAGAGACAGTTTTCTGCCTTTCTTCAGACCTAAATTCATACTATCAAACATTTTGGGAAAATCTAATACCTTGAGGGGGCAAAGAGGCATTGCATTCCATTTGAAAATAAAAGAAAAAAGCACTCAATTCCTTATAGATACATTATATATAAATTAAACACAAAATATAAGAAAAATGTTCTACTTTTCAATAGATAAAATTAGATAAAAATTATTTGCTTAGATAAAAATTATTATTCATTTTAAATAAATTTCTACTTCTTAGACAAAATTCATTACAATTAGAAAAAATAATTTAATCAAGTGCCCTTCAGCCACATAATGTAATAAATATACTGAATTTTAATTTGACACAATTTAAAGTATAACTGCCTTTTCTTTAAAACCTACATATAAGTGGATCTAAAAGAGTTAAATAGCAAAACTTCAGTAAGGCAGTCACTGGCCAGCTTTAACCAACTGAGGTCAAATGGTACCTTTGCTAGTTACATGCCCAAAATAATCATAGAAAGCATTTTCAAATGGGGTAATAAAGTTGATCCTGGAGATAACACTTATCCTTTCTTCCAATTTATGCAGTAGGGCAAAGAGAATCTTATTTTTAGAGACAGATGCTACGGGCCTATCTTTGTAAAGAAAGCATTAAAATAGAGTTTTCTTTCCTTGGGGTTGAGTGTTGCACAAAGCTTTTTAACAGCTAATAGGAACTGAAGCAACTAGGTACAGAAATAATGTTGCTAAAGATATTCTTAACTAAATTTGTATTTTTAAAAACTGCAGATAGAGAAAGGAAGATAATGAGAATACTCTACAGATACTACATGAGAAAACAAAAACAAAAACAAAAAGCATTTCCATCTGAGCCAACTGGGAATGCATAAAAGACTATGAATGACACAAAATTAAGGGACCAAGGAAGAAAATGATATGGGAAGACCAGGTGAGAAACAGGTTCCTCTGTAGCAGTTTCCTGGTACAGCGCTCATTATGGTTGATTTTTCATGATTCCTTCCACTCACCAGATGACCAGCCCAGGTTACTGTGGCAATCCCATAAGCATTGTTAGTGATTGGTGTAGGAATGAACTGCTGAGGGTTTGGGGGCAATTTCTGCAATACTATAAAAGAGATAGAAAAAGGGACCCTCTTCTTTCATTGGGTATACTAAACCAAACCTACATATAGGAGTTGGCAGAGTACATAACTGGAAAGAACTTCAGTATTTGATTACATTATTGAATTACTAAACCAATTAATCTTGAATCTTGTACTCTCTTGAGACTTCCTTAGATGTAAAATAATGTTCTCTATGTTTAAGTCAGTTTATCAGAGCTTTCTATTAACTCCTAACCAGGAATATTCTTAGTGCAATTTGTTGATATAATTAATGAGGACAATTACATATTTTACCGAAAGTGTTGCATGGCTATATTTTAATTACTATTTCCATATTATATATTTATATGTTAATCGAGTCTAGTTCATCCCACAATTTGTGCTCTTTTCTCAAATTTTAGCTTTATTATAAGCACTATACAAAAATCCTTTTATGTATTGTTTATTAGAAAGGTTCCTGACTAATTTTAAGTGTCTTTGCAGTCAAGATTTTTTTTTTTTTGAGAAACAGTTTCTATTTATAGTCCAGGCTGGCTTGGAACTTGGCATGTAGCACAGGCTGGTCTTAAAATCAATCAATCAATCAATCAATCAATCTACTTATTTATTTTGAGACAGGTTCTCACTATGTAGTTCAGGGTGACCTTGAACTCACTATGTAGCCCAAGCTAGGTTTGAACTCATGACAATTCTGCCTCAGCCTTCTGAGTGTGTCACTCTGCTCAGCCAAGATTTTTGTGTTCAGAATTGAAAGATAAGTAAGCATCATCACTTATATAAATGCTGGAAGCATTCATGAAAAGATACACGGAATTCCTTCAACCTTTTATAATAAATGAACTGACAAAAATTTCATGAGCTGATAAGTTCAGTATACCTAACAATGTGATTAGAAAAATAAGTAAAATTTATACAGAATTTCCTTATTCTTCCTCTCACTTCTGCACAGTTTTAAGACTTACTCATGCTTACTATGTTGTTCACCCTATGCAGGCAGGCGGGAGCTGAGCATTCACCATGGGTATTCATATTCATGTTATTGGGGTTAGAGATAATGAGTATTAGAGAAGAATCCTGGGATGGGGTGGAGCAAATTGGTAGAGCACTTACTTAACATTTGTAAGATCTTGAGTTGGATCCTTAGCATTAAAAAAAAAAGTCCTATTATTTTAGAGATCTGTAAAGTATGGTTTGTGAAACTGGAAAAAAATGACTATTTCAGAGCGATATCCTTGGGCTGAAATTTGGCCTTTTAGAGTAGCAGGTTAAGAGCACCACTACAATGTGTAGAGCCTGTAGAAAGGTTTGACTAGAAAAACAAAGTGAGATGCCTCAAACTTACAGTATCTTACTTCCTATGGGGCCTCTTTTTAAGAGTCTAGGAACCCATTTTTTAAATCAGGACTCTTTTTGACCCCCCCATTTGATGCTAATAATAGTAAATAGAAGATAATCAAAGGGCAAATATGGTAAAGGAGACTTCCAAGAAAATGGCAGAGTGGTAAGTGAGAACAACTCACCCTCTCCAAGAGTCGGAGCCAGACACTGGAAAGAGTCAGACACTGGAAAATAACAAGTGGGGAACAACTTGGGGAAAAGGAAAGATAGATGTAGAGTCCCAGGAACAAGGAAATATCTGACAGGAAAATTAAAACCTCAACCTGCGTTGCTCTAGGTATGAAAGTCATGGCACTGCTGCCCTCACCATAATTCCACTGCCTGCTGGTACCTGTATCCCGCACAGATCGGGGGTCTGACTGCCTTCATCTACCACTGCAAGCAGGGACAAGTCTAGACTTGGAGTCTGCCCCACAACTTTAAATCCTGGAAGAAAATCACACATTCAAAGTAACAGAGAAACTCTTTCTTTCTGTTTTTTCTTTTCTATGTGTTTTGCTTTTTTGTTTGTTTGTTTGTTTTTCTTCTTTCCTTTCCTCTATTCTTCACTAGTTTATTTTGGTTTGGGAGAATTTTCCTTTGTACTTTTTCCTTGCTTCTTATCCATTTTTCTTATTCGCTTTTTTTCTTTCTTTCTTTAGTTTTTCCTCTCTTCCATTTTAAATTTTCTGTCTCTTATTTTTACTCCCCATGTAATTTTCCCTCCCTTTTTTCTTTTATCTTCTATTATTGCTTGTTAGTTTTTTATTAGACTTTTTCCTAATTCTATAAACATTCTTCTACTCCTCAATAGAATTCTTTGTATCACTTTTCTCTCCTCTTTTTCATAGCATACAGCTTCAGGTTTCAAATTTTTCTTTTTGCACTACCCTGTTACCAGTCCTTTATAATTTCAACAGTATAACAAAGCTTTATTAATCTTTTAATAGTTAACTCTATAGAATTATTGTTGAATTCTTTTCTACCATTAATAGAGATATAGCAGTCACATTTAGTACATATTAGTCAATACCTATGTTTTCTTAATGTTTATACCATAATCGTGAATTTTTTTCTCTAGATTAATGGTGGTACATAATTGGTTCTTATACTAGGTGATATTCAATTTGTCTTGGACAATACTACTATAGCTAATTTGTTTGACATGAACAGTATCACATGATTGTTGCTATTAATGGTTTTTCTTTCCTTTAAGCCAACACTCAGATTATATTTTGACATTAAAAGTACTAGAAGACATTCACAGAAAACTTGGTGTTGGCCCAATTGAACTTCATCCTGTGCTCTCAAATTAACCAAGGTGGTGGAATCTTGGCTAAGGCAAAAACTATAATTAGCCACATCCAAAGTATATCACTGAAAAGCAACTAACTAAAGAAATTTCTGTTCTAGCAACAAAGTCTTTACATTATAAATACCCACAAACCTCAACACAAACCAAAACAAGAAACTATAATATTAAATGAAGTAACTCAGATACACAAGCTTAAATATTGTATGGTTTCTCTTATATGAAAAACACTGTCTCCACACCTGTAATCCCAGTACTCGGGAGACTGAGGCAGGAAGATCATTGCAAGTTCAAGACCAGCCTGGGCTACAAAGTGAGCTCAAGGCCAGCCTGAACTGTATAATGAGATCCTGTCTCAATAAAACACACACACACACACACACAAAAGGAAAAATACACACACTCTGTCTATTAAGTATATAATATATATAATTGTATAAAATATATAAAACATGTATTATATTATATATAATAAAAGATAGATAATAGGAAGAGAGAAAGTGAAGAGGTATTTTAATCCAGTGTGAACAATATATCTAAAAATGTATTTTAACTTAGTATAATTGTCTTACATGTTTTGTAAGTTCTTTGGCCTACTAGCCTGGTTTTCAATCTGTATATATGATAATGAACTTTGTAAGGTCTTATAAGATAAATAAATGAAACTGATGCTGAAAAAATAAAAGGAGGTGGAGATAAGGAGAAAAAAAGAATTGAAATGGGTTATGTACATCTACCAATTTCCTACAGTGAATGTAATCATTATGTACTGCAAATGAATACTAATACAAGTCAACAAAACAAAACAAAATAAACAAACAATGGAAATATGAGACAATAAGGTAACAAAGTATCTCCCAAATCTCCCAGCTCCCCAAAGTCAATCTAGCAGTCATCAAGAGGAGAACAACATAAGCCACATTCTCAAATTACTCAAAAGAATAACAGAGGAGGTTAAAAAGCAGAATAAAGAGGTACTGAGCCAATCTACAGAAGTTATAACTAAGCTGATAGTGTAAATAATAACCAAAATGATCCAGGAGCTTTCAGAAGACACTAATAAAAATCTAGCTGAGCTAAACAAAGGTATACAAAACATGAATGACCAGTCTAATGAAGAAGGGTCCTTGAAAAGGTTTCAATCAGAAATCCAGGAGATTAAAAATTACATTGACAGTATGGGTAGCAGAAGTGACCAATGTGAGTATATAATTTCTTCAAAGACCAACTACTCAAAGACACTTTAAAAGCAACAAAATAACATGAAAAAGGAATCCAAAAGTTGCTAGATGATGCAAGAAGACTAATTTAAGGGTAAGTGGAATAACTGAAAAATCAGAAGACAACATAAATGGAATAAAAAACCTATTCATGGAAATGATGGCAGAAAAATCCCAAATGTAGGGAAAGATACACACACAGGTAAGGGAGGCATATAGAACTCCAAGTCACCATGACCAACAAAGAACCTTTCCATGCCACATGATTCTCAAAGTACCAAAAGTTGATTGATCACAGGGAAAAAAATCTTAAAAACTGTCAGAGGAAGGCAATGAATAACATATAAAAGTAAGCCCATTAGAAATACAGTGGACTTCTCAACAAAAGTCTTAAACCCCAAAAGGGCTTGATACGAAGTGTTTCAAGCCCTAGAAGATAAAACTTCCAACCCCAATTTATGTATCCTGTAAAAATTGATGGAGAAATAAGGTATTTTCATGATAAGGAGCAACTCAAAAAATTCATTACCACAAGACTAGCATTACAAAAAATTCTCAAGGATGTGGTAGAAAGATACAATAAAGCCAACAATGCCAACAAATCAAAAAGAATGAATACATTTGACAAGTTGTATTTTGCAGCTAAGCAAAAGGAAAATAATACAATGGCAGGAACAAGTCAATACTTTCCAGGAGTAACTCTCAGTGTCAATGGCCTCAGTTCCCCAATCAAAAGACACACATTGGCAGGATGGATCAAGAAACAGAGCCCAACAATGTGCAGTTATAAAAAAAAACCATTTAATTCAAAAAGAATTTCACATACTAAAAATAAAAGAATGGAAAACAATATTCCATGCAATGGTAATTCAAAAAGGCAAGAGCAGCTACCTTAGCTTCAGACATAGTATATTTCAAAACAAAAGTGATCAGAAGAGACAAAGATGATCATTACGTTTTGGTTAAGGAAACAGTTTAACAGGAAGAAATAACAATTATAAACATATATGCAATAAACACCAACACACCCAAATTATAAAAAAAAATTAATGGACATTGAAAATCAGATAAACACCAATATACTTGTAATAGAGGACCTCAGTATCCCACTGTCACAAATGAAAAGATCAACTAGACAAAAAAAAAATTAACAAAGAAATATCAGAGTTGAACCAAATCTTCAAATGAGTGGACTTAATAGATACCCACAGAGTATTCCATCCAACAACAGACTACACTTTCTTCTCAGCAGAACGTGGGACTTTCTCCAAAATAGAGCACATAATAGCCAACAAAGTAATGCTTAAGTAAATGCAAAATAATTGAAACTATCACATATATATTATCAGATGATAGTACAAGGAAACTATGCAAACTCATGGAAACTAAACAGTACCCTCTTGAATAATCAATGGGTCACAGAATTAAGGAAGAAATTAGATAGTTCCTAAAATTAAGCAATAACACCAGTATGACATGCTGAAACCTATGGGACTAATGAAAGCAGTTTTAAGGCAGAAGTTTATAGCAGTGAATTCTCACATCAGAAAAACAGAGAGAACTCCAATAAATAATGAGGTACCTCAAGGTCCTAGAATAACAAGACTAATTCAATCCAAATCTAGGACAAGGAAAGGAATTATAAAAATTGAGAAAAAATTAATGAAACTGAGACTTAAAAAAGAATGAAGAATTAATATCAAAATAGGCAAACCCTTAGCCAATTTTACCAAATGAGGAAAGAAAAAACCCCAAATCCATGAAATTAGAATTGAAAAGAGTGAAATTACAACAGATTCTGCCAAAATTCAGATCATTTGTAACTACTTTGAGAACGTGAACTCTAATTAAAGGGAAAATTCAGAAGAAATGGGTAAATTCCTAATACATACGAACTACCAAAGCTGAGCCAAGAAGATATACAAATCCTGAATAATCCAATATCAGTCAATGAAATTGAACAAGTAATAAAAAAACTACCGGTTTCCAAGGAATTCACTGCTGAATTCTACAAAAACGTTAGAGGAGATCTAATGTCAATACTCTTAAAATAATGAAATTCAGAGGGAAGCAATACTCCCAAAGTCATTCCTAGGAGCAAGTATTACCCTGTTCCAAAACCAGAAAAGGATCCTGCCAAAAAAGAAAACTACAGGCCAATCTAATGAGCATAGATGCAAAAATTCTCAATAAGATACTGACAATCAGAATGCAACAAATCATCAAGAAAAAAATCACACATCATGACCAAGTAGGATTCACTTCAGGGATGCAGACATGGTTCAATATATGCAAGTCGATAAATGTAATACACCACATAAACAGAAACAAGGACAAAAATCACATGAGCATCTCAACAGATGCAGAAAAAGCATTTGACAAAATTCAGCATTTATTCATGAAAAAAAAATCTGAAGAAACAGGTGTAGAAGGTCTTCATTCCAATGTGATAAAAGCCATCTATGACAAACAAATCACCAACATCATCTTAAATGGAGAGAAACTGAAAGCTTTCTGTATAAAATCAGGACAAGACTAAGATGCCCCATCATTATTCGTGCTCAATATAGTTCTTGAAACATAGGCTACCACCACTACCTTGACCTACACCACTGCTTTTGCTGCTGCTTTCTCCCCCCACACCTCTGCCACTGCCACTGCTTCTGTGGGCCCTCTACTTCCTCTGCATAGCAATGTGGACCCTTTGCCTTGGAGAAGAAGCTGTACTGAGTTTATCTAGTGCACCTGGGATGCAAGCATGGTGGATGGTGGCAGGGGTGGAGGTGGGGGCACAGATGCATGGGGTAGTGAAAAAGTTGGCCCAGCCCTGGTGGATATAGTGATAAGTGATACTGGGGTTAGTGGGGAACATTGGCCAAATCACCCTGGCCTTACTTCCATCCAACAACCCCAAGTTCCTGGCTCTCACTGTGGAGCAGCTCAAGAACCAGGGCCTGTTTTACAGCTCCCACCAGGACTGCCTGGCCAACATGGATACCAGGTCAGCTTGCCAAAACCTAAGGCAGAAAGTGGATAATTTTGTGTTGACACATCTGGACACGCAGGAGTGAATTCCAACAGTGAACAAGTACAAATTGTGAAATGGTCTGAGACAGAATGTGGTTTAGTCAGGGATGCTGGAAACAGGAGTGGACATGATTATATCTCAGGTAATGAATCCAAAACTAAACCACATCTTCAGGCCACAGATAGAATGAGAATTCACGAGTTCCTGGCAACCTAGATAAAAGCTGTGTCAGTGCCCTCTCCAGAATCTGAAAGCCAGGATCCTCCAGTTCTGGCCAAGGATACATTCTAAAGTAAGTCTGCCAGTCATCTTTTGCAAGTTCCATTTAATTAATGGTAAAGAAATGGATTCCTGTTACTTAAGAGCACTGCTTCAGTCAGCCAGTGTCACCACTCATTTCAAAATCACTGCTTTGACCATAGGGGACTGTCCAGATTGAACAGGGAGCAAGTCTGGAAGTGAGAAAGTTGTTCATGTGCCTCTGCTTTGTGCCACTATTTGAACAGCCTGTCCAAGAGTGTGACACTCAGTAGGCACTACAGCAACCTAACATGATCCTGAAACAAAGTTTTATACTTGAACAAGAAGACTGCACATGGGTTTTAAAGTTTGTGCTCTAAATAAACAGAAGCTATAATGAAAGATCATCAATTTTAAAGGTAACTTCAAAGAATAAGGACAGTATGGTTAGATAGATTTAATATACAGATTTAATGTAATTTAATAAAAATCAAAAGCACTGCCCACAGAATTAGAGAATGCAATCCTAAAATCCATTTGGAAACAAAAGAATCCTAGAATAGCAAAAGCAATTCTGGGTAAAAAGGGCAAGGCAGAGGGTATCATGATCCTGGACTTGAAGTTATACTACAAAATCACTATGATAAAAACAACATGGTATTGACAAAAAACAGACTTGTGGATCAGAGGAACAGAATAGAGGATAAAGAAAGAATTCTGGGTACAATTTATCTGTGACAAAGGGGCCAAATGCTTTCTCTGGAGGAAAGACAGCCTCTTTAACAAATAGTACTGGGAAAACTGGCTATCAACATGCCAGATATTGAACCTAGACCAGCAACTCTCACCATATACTAAAGAAAAATCAAAATGGATCAAAGATCTAAATAGTGAAACAGAAACACTTAATCTGCTGGAAATCAAAATAGGTAAAACTCTTAAAGACATAGATATATGCAAAGACTTTCTGAGTACAACCCTGGTTGTGCAAGAAACAGTTATCAAGAATCAAGGAATGGGATCACAGCAAATTAAAAAGCTAAGGAAACCACTAACAAAGGGATGAGTCAATCTTCAAAATGAAAAAAAAATGTTTGGAGCTACTTCTCACAGACTAATATCTAAAATACAAAAAGAACTAAAAAAAAAATAGACCTTCCAAATTTAAAGGCCCAATCAAAGAATGGGCATCTGAAATGAACAGACATTTCTCAGATAAGAAGTACAAATGGCCAACAAATACATGAAAAAATGTTTGACATTGCTGGCCATTCAAGAAATGCAAAACTACATTAAGATTCTATCTCACTCCAGCAAGAATAGTTATCTCCAAAAAATCAAAAAATAACAAATGCTGAAGAAGCTGAAGAGGAGAAGGAACACTGTTGGTCAGAGTGTAAACTGGTACAACCACTATGTAAATCAGTATGAAGATTCCTCAAAAAAACTAAAAATAGAAATTGCACTTGACCTAGCTATTCTCCTTCCAGATATCTTCCTAAAATAGTTAAAGATATCATATTACAGTGACACATGCATACCTATGCTTATAGCAGCACAATTAATAATAATTAAATCTTACAAGCAGTTTATAGGTCCATCAACAGATGAATAGACAAAAAATTGTGGCATTTACACACAGCACAGTACCACTCTGCTATAAATGAGTCATTTGTAGGAAAATAGGGGACCTTGAGACTGTAATATTAAGTGAAGTAGATCATACACATAAATTTAAATATTGCATGGTTTCTCTTATATGAGTGCAAAGTTAAAGACAATAGGAAAAAAAAGAGAAAAAAGTTTATTATAATCCAATTTGGCCAATTTATCTGAAAATTTACCTTGATTTATACAGTGGTTTTGTGTTTTTTTAGGCTGCTAGTCTGGCTGTTCATCTGTATTTATAATAATTAAGTTGATACCCCCGCCGGAGCCCAGCAGCGCAGGCACCAACCAGGACGCATGTAAGCTGCCCTCCGAGGGCCTGACCTCGGGACCCTGGAGGAGAACCAGAATGCCCCCATGTGGGGCACAGTCCGCTGGAGCCCAGTGGCAGGGGCGCTCGGGCTTGTAATCAGGTACAAACATATCCCCCCCGGGCCCCCCAGTCAGCAACGTGCAGTTTGGAGGTCTTGCTAAACTGATAGCAACCAAGGAATATCAAGCAACTATTTGCTGGTCAGCAACCTGAGCATCTCTTTGGAAGGTGACAGTAGGCAATGTAGCAAGTATGGGGGATTCTCTTCTGTCTTGTCTTCAAGGCCCAATATGGTTCTCTCTGTTTTGCTTTACTCTGATTATTATTATTATTAATAAAAAAATAATTAACTTGATAAAGACAAAAATAAATAAGTCCGATGCTGGCAAAAAATAAAATTTAAAAATGAGACTGGAGAAGGGTGAAAATAATTTTTAAAATATGGTAAGGGAGACATTAATTCTCACAGTTAGTATGCTGAAGAACACATTTGTTACTTTTATATTTATGCTATTTCTATGTTGCTTTAGTATATGTAAATATACTAATTAGTCCACTTTCTGCTGCTACTAACTGAATACCACAGCCTGAATCCCACAACTAAGTGAAGAAAAGAAGTTTATTCTGACTCATAGTTCTGGAGGTCTGGCTTTTTCAGTGGCAGAGTTCCAAGATACTTCAAGACCCTGCAAGAGAAAGACAGCAGGTATGTGTGCACGTACATATGCTCAGGTCTCTTTTCTTTTCTTACAAATCCAAAGTTCAATGATGGGGGCTCTGCCCTAATGACTTTAAGATCTCTCAAAGGTCCTGCCTCTGAAAATAGTCAGATTAAGTTTTCATCCTTTTACTGTCTCACAATGGGGATGAAATTTCAACACATAAGCCCTTGGAGGACACTCAAACCATACTCAAACTAATAGCATACACCATATAGTGAATCTAAATTATCACAACCTCTTGGCTTCTGTTATTTCTCACTTGAAATAAATCATTGCTTCTGTCCAAGTTGTCTTTCTTGCCCAAAGTTCTGGTTTATTATACTCATGACAGTCAGAATAATTGTTTTAAAAACTTGCATTGTGTATCATTTGCCATAGTCTCGCTCTCAACTTTTCTCTGTCCTTAGAAGGGGAAGGGATTAGGAAGTAAAAAGAATCAACACATAATATTTATTTATGTACTAATAGCCCATTATGAATATATTCATATATATTGAAAACATATAGTAATACATTTTTTATTATTTTATTTATTTATTTATTTATTTTTTGCGGCACCAGGGATCAAACTCACAGCCTCACACCTGCCAGACAGGCGCTTAAGCCACTGAGCCAAACTCCCAGCCCTAATTTTTTTGAGGCAGAGTTGCACCATGTAGCTCAGGCCGGTCTTGGCTCACATTGTACCCCAAACGGACCTCGAAATCACAAGGCTCCACCTACCTCAGCCTCCCACGTGCTGGGATTAAAGGCGTGCGCCATCACGCCTGGCTAATACATTTTTTTTAAAAAAAATAGAATATGTTTATTGTGAGGGGAAGGTAGTGGGTTTTGGTTTTTTTGACCCTATTTCACAATCATTATCTTTTAATTAGAACATTTATTCCATTCATATTTAGTATAATTATTGATATATTCTGAGTTAACTCTAGCATTGTAATCTTTGCTTTCTATTTGTCACTCCTGTTCTGTTTTATTTCTCTCATTTCTGGATATCTTTTAGATTGATTTTATTACTAATACTCTAATTTTCTCCCACTGTTAGCTTAGAATCACACACTCTTTTCTATGTTCTATTAATCTTTTCCTGTAGATGTTATAATATTAACTTATATAAGTCTAATAGTAGTTGCTATTTTTACACTTTTACCAGACAATAAAAGAGCTTTAGAACTTTTAAACTCCATTATTTTCCTCTTTATATGCTATTGTGTTTTAATTTTGTGTTTATTAAACACTCCAGAAGATATTATGGTCAGTATTTTTATAGACACATTTTTATCCTTCTCATTGCTATTTATTTATTTATTTAATGTGCTATCATTTAAACTTTCATCTAGGATCATTTTCTATGTAAAAACATACCTAGTTTTTTAAAATTGTGAATCTGCTAAAAATGAATATTATCAATATTTGTTTGAGTACCATTTTAGCTTCATTCTTTTTTTTTTTGGTCTTTTTGAGACAGGGTCTCACTATGTAGTTCAGGCTGGACTTGGGCTTACTTTGAAGTCCAGGCTAGTCTCAAACTTGCAATGATCCTCCTGCTTTAGCCTTCTGAATGCTGGGTTTAGCTTTATCCTTAAAGGACATTGTTATTGGGTATATATGCTAGATTGGCAGTTGTTTTCTTTCATTATTTTGAGTTTATCTTCCCATTTTTGTCTCCCTCTCACCATTCTATAATTTACCAGTTAGTCTAATTGTTATCGTTTTGAACCTTATCTCTCTGTTTCTTTTACCAGTCAAATTTAAACATCTTCTCTGTCCTTGGTTTCTCTACGATGAATCTAGATGTGGTAGTCTTACATTAGCTGCTTAGATTCATAGAAATGCTTGAATCTGTGACTTTTTGGTATTCTTCATAATCTCTAGAAAATGTTTAGCCATTGTCTCTTCAAATATATCTTCTACCTCATTCTTTTTCTTTTCTGTTGGGAAACCAATTACATGTATTTAGACCTACTGTTCTGTATTTTCCATCATTTCTCTCATATTTTTCCATGCTTCTTTCGGTTCACTGACAATCTTTTCAACTTTGTCTAGTCTGCTGTTAA
>RJWM01005993.1:66261-87536 GCA_004363535.1 Dasyprocta punctata
TTTTTTTTTTTTTTTTTTTTTTTTTTTTTTTTTTTTTTTTTTTTTTTTTTTTTTTTTTTTGTACCAGGGATCGAACTCACAGCCTCACACCTGCCAGGCAGGTGCTTAGGCCACTGAGCTAAATCCCCAGCTCATCCACTGAATTCTTAACATTAGTTATTGGATTTTTCATTTATAAAATTTCTATTTGGTTCATTTTTAGGTTTCCAGTTTGCTTTTAAAGTTTCAGTCTTACTGTGTGTGGTGGTACAGGTCTGTAATCCTAACACTCAAGAGGATGAGGCAGGAGGATTGCCATGAATTCAAGGCCAGCTGCGGCTACATAAGCGAACTCAAGGCCAGCCTGCATTACATAGGGAGACCCTGTCTCAGTAACATCAACAATGCCCCAAACAAACAAATAAACAAAAAACGGTTTCAGTCTTGTCTTTTCTGATTTTGAGATACTGAATCTAGCTATTTTGAAGTCTGTGCTTGTCGGAGACACATGTGGGTCTGTTTCTACATTTTCTTGCTTGTCATCCTGTCCCTCTTTGCTGCTTTGTGTCACATGTTTTTGAGAAATCTGTTTCTCTAGTCAGCAAGGGGTCCCAGCAATACAACTACATGGTTAGGATAACTTGAAGCTGTGGCTCCGTCTCCATGAACATGAGTCAACTTCCAGTTCAACCTTAATACAGTATATACTGTAGCCTATTAGAATATTACCCCAAAGTCTGAATGGTTTAATAAGTCTGTTCTCAGTCCCTTTGTGACATAAATTTTTGTTCCTCAGCTCCACAAACCTGTCAAAAGCACTATTTAGTTTCTCAGCTTCTCATCTTGTCTTCCAGAGTTGGTAAATGGCCCTATAGGAAAAGTCCCCTAAATAAATGCCATGCATACTTCTGTAGGTTTTCTTCTTCTCCTAGAATTTGTCCTTTTATTTTTGACTTGTTAGTCATCCAGTGTTTTCAAGGACTTTTTAAACATTTTGTTCAGATTTGCTGTTGCTCTGATAGCTGTTGTTGTAAGTGGAAACATTCATTTAAATTACCCACTCTATGATGTCAGAAGTGAAAAATCTAATCCATCAAAAATATGTCAGCTATAATTCCAGCATTCAGGAGGCTGAGGCAGGAAGATTACTATGAGGCCAGTCTATGCTACATAGGAGTTCAAGGGAAGAAGCTGAATTATACATTGAGATCCTGTCTCAAAACAAACAAACAAACAAAATAAATCAAATTATCTCACTGAATTTCCCAAAATTCTATACACATAAAACAATGTTTCATCAAAGATCCAGCAGATCTTGTGTGATCTGGCTTCAGGTTCTCTCTCCAGCTCCATCTCATAAATTAGCTTCATCTCATATAATTCTTCTTTATCTAACTACACTCCAGCCACACTGGTTCTTCACTAGTCTATTTGCACACCTAGTAGGCTCCAATATCAAGTCTTTTTCACTTATTCCCATCACTTGATGCCTTTTGTCCATCTATGTACGTGACTTTCCATTCCTTCCTTCAAATTTCCATTCAAATGTCAAATTTCACAAGGGTCTTCTTGGTCACTTCATATTAAAAAGTAGATACTCACTGCATCACTTCCCAGCCTCCTTTTATTTTGGTTTTTTGTTTCATTGAGGCTCTTCCTCTCTCTCTCTCTCTCTCTCTCTCTCTCTCTCTCTCTCTCTCTCTCCCCTCCCCCCTCTCTCTCAAAAACATTTTTTTTTGGTTTAGCTCATTCTGTTTGAATATACTTTCCATAAAGATAATGACTTTGTTCTGTTTGGTAACATCTCTTCTAAGAACTGTACTTTTCATAGAGCAAACATTCAATAACTATTTCCTGAGTGTCTTGGTTACTTTTTCTCTTGTTGCTGAGACAAAACACCTGATGCCCAAAATTAGGGAAGGAACAGTTTATTTCTTATAGATCTTGGAGGTTTCAGTCCATACTCACCTGGCTCCAAGGCAGTGTGGTGTGGCGGGGGTGGGAGGGCAGCCATTCATGGTGGCCACAAAACAGCAAGGCGTGAACTGGCAAGAGAGGGAAGACATGCCTTCTTCCTGCCCTTACACTGTATGCCGGCTCCACCCCTGGGTAGGTGCAACACCCACATCACCAATCCCAGCGCTAGACAACAAACCAATCATGAACACTAGATTCAGCCACGTCCATCATTACATGAGACTTAAAGTGGGGCCATAGGAACATAAACCATAACACTGAGTGAATAAATAAAAATACAATAATCAATATTGTTTTGCAGAAGTCCCTGAATTTCAGAGATTTGTATTTGATCAAGGGATCTATAAGAGTCTTAAAATAAAAAAAAAATTTACTATTATTGATTCTACTGTAAATTAAAGGGATTTCAGTCATTTTCATTTTTATTTAGTAACTCAGTTTGTGTAAGTACACATTTACAGACGAACATAAACTTCTAGAATAACCAGATTGTGTTACATGTTTACTTTGCAATCCTAACGGTGTAATCAAAGAATACATTGATAATGATTAAATTTGACTGCATGTTAAAAAGTAAAGGTCCTAGGAAACAATAACTTTAGCTAGACTATTTTTGCTTACATGGAAGAAATCTGGAGATTGGCAGTTCAGTGCTGGTATGCAAGCAGCAAGTATTAAGAACCCAGGCTCTTTCAACCCTATTGTTATACTATGCATTGCTTCCACTCCAAGGCCATTTATGGTGAAAGTTAAAATTCCATTAGGTAATAGTAAGGAAGAAGAAGGAAGTAAAATGATATCTTTCCATTTTGGAAGATGCTTCAGAAATATTACATAACATGTCTACTTTCTTCTCATTTCTTAGAACTCTCATACTCTTGCAGCTGTCAGGGAAGCTGGGAAATGTAGTAGATTAGTGGAGAAAATGGGAGTAGTTTCATTACAAGGAAAATCAGATACTAGTATATGCAACTAGCAATTTGTGCTATAAATATTAAGCACAAATTTTTAAATTGGAGTTTTTGAAATTGCTCTTTTTCTTGATCTTGACCTCAACTACTACTAAGTTATTTGTTCAGTTCCTACACCACTCAAATGTACAATTCAATCTCTCAAAGGTTCTTCGTATAAAGTTCTACAGTTGAAACTTTTAACCAGTAAAAAAAAAGTCTCTTCCTTTCCCTACACAAATATTTAAATACTATCTTTTTAATAACATCCTCTTGGGTTAAATGAGAGATAGGATAGTTTCCCCTGAACACCTAGAGTTATCAATCACATATTTCCAGTGAGTTCACTCTGACTGAAAATACTTACCTTAATTAATTTATAACTATTTAATTTATGTAGTGTAAGTGCCATTGTCTGTGGCACTAATTAATGTAAATTGGCACCAATAATTTCTATATTAGATTTTGATTAACTCGGTTTTCCCACTAGAATGTAACCTTGCTCCCATTGTATTTCTCCCATGTACGTTAGCATGGATGCACAGTAGACGTTCATTAAATATTTGTTAAAAGAAAGCATTTTAACATTTACTAGTAATCCCAGCACTTAGGAGGCTGATGCAGGAAGACTGCTTCAAGTTCAATACCAACCTGGGCTATGTAGTAAGCCTTGCCAACCTAAACTATATAATAACACTGTCTCAAAAAACAAAACAAAGACCTTTACTGAATACCTGTTATGTGCTAATCAGTATGGTAAGTGATTTACAAACATAATTTTATTGGCTTTTCATAACTAAATGTTATAAGAACAATATTCACATTTCATAGCTGAGATACATAGAGATTAAAGAAAACAAACCATTTCACCAGTTATTTACTTACACACATAAGGAAAAAAGTAAATTAGAGGTCCATCTTGACAGTAAATACTAAATTTACTCTGCCACACTTATGGTGGTCAGCTGGGTTGTTTCATGGTTTCCTCTGATAATACAGGATGGCTGATTTCATAAGATGAAATAGTGTACTAACAATTTTCATTGGTAATTTCCTTAGTTGTCAATACTTTAGTCAAAGGAGTGAATTTACAATAATTAGATTTTAAGCATAATGACACACAGTTGACTGGGTTGATTGGAAGGGTATATTCAGGCATATCTTTTAAAATCACACCACATAGACATTTACTATTCAGCCAACACCAACTGCCCACAAAAATCAGTTGTTTAAATGGCACAGTTTGGCTGGGAATTTAGCTCAGTGGCCTAAGCGCTTGCCTGGCAGGTGTGAGGTTGTGAGTTTGATCTCCAGTACCAAAACAACAACAATAACAACAACAACAACAAAATGGCACAGTTTTAACATTAGGGTTTCTAATAAAGAAGAAGGAACAAGGACAAAAATTTTAGTCAAGATGACAGATAAAAATCTAAAAGGCAAAAAAAGAAAAAAAATAACAGTCAAGAAAGAAAAAAGAGGAGAGAATATATACAAAAGAAGAAAGAATGGGAATGGTACACAGTGGGCTTTTTTTGTTATTACTTTTTGGTTATTCATCTTAATTGGCCAACTTTCAGCCTACCTTCCTTTAATAGTAGCATCTTCATTTACTTTTTGGGAATTCTGTTTTCAGATATCCTGCCTTCCCTTTGCCAAAGAAAGAGGAGTTGACTATCGCCAATACAGTCAAATCTCTCTTCTAGAATCTGAACCATTCATTTTAGATGGTGCTGTTTAGACATTCATACTAAGAGACCCACATGAACTATCTAGTCTATTCTTCCCAACATTAGTTCTTCAGCCTTCTCAACTTCCTACTAATTTGTTCAGATAAATTTCCTTCTGTCTTAAGTTTATCAGGGATAGCCATTATTGCCTGCAGCAAAAGAACTCTAACTGATATGACCAAGTAAAAGAGTGGGAATAAATTTAAGTGGGAATAAACAAGGCCTAAAATGAGATCCATTGGGAAATATATTTTCAGTTCTTAAAAAAAAAATTGGGTACAAAAAAGTCTAGTTTAAACCTGAATCATAGTGCAAATTAGTGTTCAACCATTTTAGCCTATCCCTAAGACTGAAAATAATCACACCAGAAGATAACAAAGGGTTTCCAAATGATGATGGTAATATTCTTTTTCAAGAACAACCTGTTATAGGATTGACATCACAATTTTGAGTACTGAAAAGAAAATGTGTTTCCTGCAAGGTAGAGGTTTTCCTCTGTTTTTACAATATAAAATCTTTGTTTCTTTGGTAATTTCACATCTTTGGCATGACTAAAGAATTTTTCTTTTTTGTTGTTGCATTTGTTTGCTTGTTTGTTTGTTTTTTGAGATAGGGTCTTGCTTTGTAGTTCAGGCTGGCCATGGACTCATTATGTAGCCCACAGAAATCCTCCTGCCTCAGTGTCCCAAGTACTGGGATTACAAGTATGCACAGTCATGCCCAAATAAATTTTTCAGTTCAGATTAAACTTCAACTTCACTAGCTCCACCCTCCCCCAATCTGTTCCTTTGGGATTCTTCCTTCGCCCTAGCACAGATTAAATTCTCTGTGAAAGCCTTGAAGAGCATAGACATGTACACTGGAAATGAGATACAAAACTACCCAAAAAGAGAGAAGAAATCTAAAAGATAACAAGAGGAAATAATTGAACTCTTACCCATATTGAGAAAAAGTCTGGTTTCAAACTGGATTTCTTACTTGTTTTGGTCATAAAAGAAATCATTATTTATGTCTAACAAGAAATTGCTATTCTCCTTTGCCAAAGATGCCAAAGTTTGGCATGTTTTAAATACCAAACAAACATTTCCATAGAGAATGGCTTGTTGCCAATATCTTGTGTGTCTAGGAATCCTAAATGATTTCATATCTAAAACTCATCCTCACACTCCAGACTGTTGATATACTCAAGCAATAAACACGATTAAATCAAACATCTGAATGTTTGTAAAAGGCAAACCCTTGTGATTTTCCAAATTATGAAGTGGGATGGATGGCCTTACATAGGTCACAAAATGAAGTACACTAAGCTTGCCTCGCTGTGAACAAAAGAGCAATCTTCAAATAGAATAACTCTCATCTATGCTAATTGTTATGGCAGTTCTCTGCTGATTGATAAATAAGTGATTCAAGGTAGAGTGCTGACATAGAGTTCAGTTCTAATGCTGTCCAGGCTGCTGTTTTTATTGGGTCATATTTTGGTGGTCAGAGGGTAACCCCCTGCTCACTCCTCAAATCACACACGACTGTTTTGTTAGTAATATGCAAACATCAGATACAATTCTTAACTAGCATCTTGTTATTTTATCAACCATTAATCTCTCTGCTTTCATATACAAAATATTTGCAGTAAGTTTATATCCTGACAACTGGTGAGTGGACTCCTAAGTGGTACCAAACTGAATTGATGAGCAGTTTAGATATGATAAGAGGAATTTTATAAGAAGGATGCATCATTGGAACCATGTCATCTCAACTGTAGTCAGCTGTTTAGTCTCTTAATCCAAAAACTCACAAGGAGCCTTAGATTGGATTTTGAGTACTATGATTTGATGGACAAGAACTGAACCCTAGCTATTAGCTCTTGTAAAAATAGCTCCTTGAAGCCATCCTTTCTTTATGTTTATTTGCCATGCAAAATGACATCAGTTTTTGCTTGGGGGAAAATTCCTTAGGTTATTCTCTCAGGACTCCCAAATGAATAGGTGACCCTTCAGTGAGAAAAACTGAAGGCTCTGATGCTTTTCTTATAATTTCTTGGGCTTCAATTCTACAGAAAAGTGACTGGAAACTTCATTCTAGGAAATAACTCATTAATATTTGATGAACGATTCAGTGTTATGGGCCTATATGGTCACGTCAGTCATGCTTCTAAGCTCAGACTGCCTCTGTTCACATGGGATAGTCAGAAAGTAAACCTTTCAAAATGACAGGAGTTCAGTTCTTCTGTCTCATTTCCAGAAAGAAGAATAATGGATAAAATCTTCAGAGTTAAAAGGAAAAGGGAAGAGCATACGCATAGACACACACACACACACACACACATACACACACACACAGGGACACAGTTGTGGAGATATTTCTTACCTAGAAAGGCAACATAATTTAGTAGTAAGAAAATACATTTCAGTGCGAAATGAACAGAAGACACTCCTCAATCCTCAAGATGTTATCATGAGACGGTAGAAAAATATTGAAGTGAAACAAAGGGGCTGAAAATATACTAAATATTGCACAATTAATTTGAATTAAGATATGAAAACTTGTTCAAATAACCTAGCTCAAGCTGGAAAGTGAAATGAACAACACAGATACTGGATATTCAGTATTCATCTGGCTCTAGATGTTATTTCCAGTCTACCTATGAGGAGATAGCATTGCTTTCAACAATAGACTTAGAGAGCTCTGGCCTCTCCCCAGATAAATGAGACTGTCAGACTGTTCTTTGGATTCTTCTTCCCCACCACACACTTGCACACTTAGGAAGCAACCAACAACTCCTTCAGACAGGGCAGCCAGGAGTGGTGTTCCTATAGAAAGATAGCATTTGTTAGCAGCAGGAGTTCTTCAGCAAAATTGTCCCTTATGTGGCTCTTGACTTTAACACTGGCAAGAGATAATAAATACCTATTGTAGAAAATGTGAAAAATACATAGAAATATTTTTTAAACCACTCATAATCTCACTACCCAGTCTGATGACTGTCATTATTTTGGTATAGTACAAAAATTATTATTATCTAAATAAACATGTAAATGTTCATTTAGGTTTGTTCATATTATATATGCAATCTTAGATCCTGCTTGCTGCCTTTCCTTTCCTTTTCTTTTCTTTTCTTTTCTCTCTCTCTTTCTTTCATTTCTTTCTTTCTTGGATTTTTCAGAGACAGGGTCTCACTATGTATTCCAGGCTGGCTATGAACTCACTATGTAGTCAGGTTGGTCTCAAACTCAACAACCCTCCTGCCTCTGCCTTCCGAGTGATGGGATTACAGGTGTACACTACCACATCCAGCTAGCTCCTACTTTAACTTTATATCATGAATACTTCTTCAGGTTTAAAAACTTTTTTTATAATTATCAAACACATCTGTTCCATAAAAACTGACTATAGAGAGACCATGAAGAAAACAAAAAACATAGAGGAAAAATGAATAATCTAAAATATTGAAGATGAAAGAATGATCATCCCATTTACAAATTACCAATTAGTAGATTCTTGAAGTCATGGGGGAGAACGCTTAAATAAAAGATCAGGAACTAGTCCAAGACCAAGGACTTGATACACTTATAATGAAAAGGTAGTTGTTAGCAAAGGTATAATACATAATGTCTAAACACCAAGAAATTGTCATTGTGCAGCACCAAATTACATGGGTAAGATTAATGTATTTTTATTAAATAGCAAGAGTGAACTCTCTGCATTTTTCAGTTAGTTCCAGAGAGAACATGTACAAAAGTGCTGATACTCGTAAGTACACTGTTCGTAACATGCTGCCAGTTTCTGACATTAGAACTGACATAGAACAGCTTTAGAGAGGACTTAGAAAAAGAAGAAAGCAGTATAATATTGCAGAACTGTCCATTGCTTACATCATTGTCCCCAACCCGGACAAATATTATTGTCAAGGACAAGAAAATAAATGAGGTGGTATTTAACCTCTAGCAAAGTATTTTGTGTTTACAGGATACAGATCCTGATAGCACTGGCCCCTCTCCTTGCTTCAGAGCTAGCTCCCATTTCCCAATTACTGCCTGGGGTGGAGATGGGTGGGTGAGGGACAACCTGAGCCAAAGCTGGGATGAAAGAGCTAAGATAAGGACCCTGAGAGGAGATTGTAGCTTAGTACAAAGATGATGGTTGTGCAGTCAGAAAGAAGCCACATTCCAATCCAAAGGTTGCCACTTTTGTGACATTTGGGCAAATCATCCAAACTATGCAGGGTTTTCTTTATACAGTGGGGATAAAAAAACTTACTTCTCACAATATTAGGTGATTTATAAAAGCTGATTATTAACATTTGTGATTCATCTTTTATTATCTCATATAGTTCTACCTATATCTTTAAATTTTATCATGGAGTTACAACTCATTTTAATAGTGGTTCTGGTTTGTTGCCTGTCTTAGTTACTTTTCTCTTGTTGCTTTAATGCCCAAAATTAAGGCAGGAAAGGTTTGTTTAGATCACAGTTTGTGGAGGTTTCAATCTGTAATCAGTTGGCTCCAAGGCAGGGTGCTACATGGCAGAGGGCAGCAGTTCAAGGTGGCAGAAGACAGCAAAAGCAACCAGAGCAAAGAGGGAGTAAGCCTCTTTTCCCCGCTTATAGCATAAGCACCCCCTTCCCCTGCAGGTGTAGCACTCATACCATCTGGGTGCCCTCCTGTTACACAGGCTCAGGATGTTAACAAAGTGAAGACCCTGGCCCCTTGCTGAGTCACTTAAACTTCTAAACTTCTCAAGTTAACACAATATATCAACCATTACATCGACCTTGCTCATTTCATTTTTATCATTAATCTACTGGGCTTGTATTATGATATTCCAAATAGATTCCTTCTAGGTCATTTGATGTTTAATAAAGCATATAGATGGCACTGATTATACTCTTTAAACATTCATTAAACAAAAAAACACTCAATTTTTTTTAACTGAGAGGCTACTATATGCTAAGCATTATGACAGCTGTTATGTCTAGAACTTAGTAAGTCTTGGCTGGATAAGAAAGTCAAAGGCACGATTGTCTCAATATACTTAGAAATGGGTTTAGACAAATATTAAAGAAAAAAGTGTAATGGAGAGCTAATAAAATGTGCAATTCTAAATTGCAACACCAGTTAAAAATAATGCTGATTTAATTTTTTAAAGCTTCATGTCAGGGAAAGAACATAAATTAAAAAAATCAGAAAGTTAGAGTGAACAGTAATTGGGAAATTTTATTCTTAAGCCATGAATTAGATATATGGTTTTGAGTAAAATGTTCAATTTCTGTGGACTTTAGTTTCTTTGTCTGTAAAATTGAATACAGAGGTAACAGACAAAAAAATTTTCTACATAACACATGTCTCCAAGAGGAAATCTTGAAGTTGGGCATGGTGGTACATGCCTGTAATCCTGGCACTCAGGAGGCTGTTTAAAGCAACCTAGGCTTTATAATGAGTTCATAGCCAGCCTGTGCTACACAGCAAGAACCTGTCTCAAAAAAGAAAAAAAGAAAAAAAAAAAAAAAGGAAATCACAATGAAAATTAAAAATCATTTCTATGTATACAATATATCAAAACTTATGAGTAATTAGGAAGATAATAGTAATTACTGGTAATTGAAATGAAATGCATAAGTAGAAATGCATTTACTTTAAAGATAAGAAAAATTGAAAATAATGAGCTATGTGTGTAATTCAAAAAGCTAGTATAGTCAGGCATGGTGGTGCATACCTATAATCTCAGCGCTTGGGCTGCTGAGGCAGGAGGATTACCACAAGTTAGAGGCTGGCCCAGTGAGGCTACTTAGTGAGTTCAAGACCAGCCTGAACTACATAGTAAGACCCTGTCTCAAAAAACCAAACAAAAACAAAAAATAAAAAGCCAGTAAAAAAACCAAGCAGAAGAAGAGAAATTGTAGAGTTAATAGTGAAAATTAAGGATGTAGAAAAAATAAAAATATGGATAACCTACAAAACCAAAAGCTGTTTTTGGAAGTAATGCAGATGTGACAATTTACAGAAAATTGTGGGCTAGCTTCACGTAAGAATTTAGATGCATGTTTTTTACATTATGTATTAATGTCTTATAAATCTGACTGTATCTTATTCAAACCAACCCCTAATATCACTGTCATGGTTGTTAGGAAACTGGCTTAAGTTTCAGTGAAAGACAACAGCCATGTGAGATACTCAGAAGGCCATGTCCTGCATGCCTAGGCTTTCATTTTGTTTGAAGGTGTGTGTGTGCCCCAAAGTAGTAAATAAAAGTTAGAGGACACATGAGAGACAAAGGCCAATCCTTTAAACTCAAAGATGGTTGGCAATGGTGGGCTGCTTATTCTTTCAGAGTTCTCTTCTGGTTGCTTTCCAACCAACTGTAGGCTCCTGTGGTTTTTTTTGGGGGGTGGGGGAGTTTGGGCAGTTCTTGGGATTGAACTCAGAGCCTTCACTCCAACCAGTGTTACCCCACCCTTTTGTATTTTGAGACAAAGTCTCACTAAACTGGTAAATTGCCCAGGCTGAGATCCAACTTGCAATCCTCCTATTCCAGTCTCCCAGAGTGTGGGGATTACAGACCCAGGCTACCATGCTCAGCTTCTGTTAATTTTAAATGTGACCTCTGAACACTTCTGGACATGACCTAAGGTTCCTGAAGTCAGTACGTGTTCCACAACTGAACTTACTGCCTTGCCTTATTCATTGATGGCCCAATTATTCCAGGTGCATGCTGGTCATGTAGGTGCAATATATTCTACTGAAACATATGGCAATAATCGTTCTAGTCAGCTGTCACAAGGTATGCAGGCACAGGCTGCCATTTCTGTTCCACATTAAAAGTGAGCAACATTTGAGTGAGTCCTTAGTAAAGGCTTGTGTGTAGAGACCTCATCAAAACAGCAGCAATAAATTCTTTGTTAATTTTGCTATTAGACGAAAGCATTGATAGTTTTTTTCCAAATAATGAATAAAGTATAATAGATGTTGAATGAAATGTAATGAATTTATTTCTACACAGTGGATCTGTTGGCCTAAACTCTTCTTTTGGCCTAAACTTTCAATGGTTTCACATCCCTCATGCACAGACAGTGACACGGGGCTGGGAGCCCTGGTTGGTACTGAGTGTCGTGTTCAAGGCGGAATGGGAGCATAAAGTGCCCATAGGAAAGTCATGTGCAGATAATGAGGGGGTGGTTATTCCCAAACGCTGCTCAAAATGCAACTGAATTTTTTCTCAGGCTCTGCTCTTCTGTCCTGAGGACGTAATAGCCAAGGCAATGAAACAGGGTCTTTCTTGAACAGGACAAGTGAACTTAAACTTTTAAAATGGTCTCTATGCTCCTCATTGAGAATGGAGTTTAAGCTTATATTTACAAAACTTCTGTTTAGTGCTTTTGAGCCCGTGGTTCACAATGGTTATTTTAAAATGTAAACCTACTTTTTCCTTATAGGATATTCTATCACTATATGGTGAATGATGAGGGTATGGTAGTAGACGCCTGCAATCCTATCTCTCTGGGAGACTAAAACAGGAGGATTGCAAGATGGAGCCCAGCCTGGACAACCTAATTAGTGATATATACATATATAAAAAAATATATATTACATATAATATATAAAATATAGAAAAATATATATGTGACTTACATATATAATGGCCTGCCATAGAGTAAAATTGGTGAATGCTAAATATATTAAGGACACAATTTCATTATTTGCATGGCTGTTGGCTATTGTGATACACAAATATCTTTAAGTAACCTTTAGTATGTTTTTATTGCACCTGCTTTCTGTTAAGTTTTATATATTTTCCTGGTATGATTAGTAATAGTGATAAATTTAGTTATACCACAAACATAATCCTCCTTGGTGGAGTTTTCAATACCCCAACTTTTGCCATCAACAAATAATAGCGAAAGGAAAATGACAAATTTATTTATTTTGATTGATTGTTTTGATTTTGGGTCTTGCTGTGTAGTTCAGGCTGGCCTTGAACCAACTATGTTGCTGAGGCTGGTCTCAAACTCATGGTTATCCCCTTGCCTTACCTCCCAAGTGCTAGGATTACAAGAGTGCACCAACATTCAGCTCTGCTCAGCAAATTTAGACAGCTAACAAAAATCATCTTAAACAGAATTACTTGTCTTACTAAGAAGCCATAATTGTACTTTTAGATCTGTACCAGGTACTAACATATTCTCATTCCCCAGTGGATATATGCATTGAGACCTTGCAATCATGATTCCTAAACCATACTGTTGTGATCATTGCACATTAAAACCATCCTTATTTAATTTCTAAAGATCTGTAGCATGCCTAAATATAATTGATGGATTAAGAATGGTTGCAACGATTTTCTATTCTGATTACCTTTTCCTGGAGGGAAAATGCCTTTCATGAAACATGAACCAAATTGGTCTCCCACGACTTTCCTCTTGTCCCATTTACAATGTTTATGTAAATAAACATTTGGGAAAGATCAGGAAGGTTGTCTCCTTTTACGCTTCATTGATATGTTAAACAAAACAAAACAAAACAAAACAGCCTGCACAAGGAATTGTCTCCTAAAGTACAGCCAGTAAGATATTCCATTAATGACACAAAGTTGAATCAATCCTATTTTTACTATTCATAGTTTTTCAATGGAGTACAAAATCCTACATCTCCCATCTTGTGTCTCTTAGCAATGTAGCAGCCTACCAATTATGTATTTATGGTTAATTCTATTTACTTGGGAAGGAAAACGTATTACAACTTAGTAAAAAATACTTGCAATATGATGAAGATGAGACTAGCCATTGTTGTTAATATATATACGTGAAATGTTTTTAAAAAAAATATTAGATGTGCACACTGGCACACACCTACAGCACCCTGATACTCTGGGAGGGTAAGGAAAGAGGATAACAAGTTGGAGCCCAGTAAGACCTTGGCCCTCCCAATCCAAAGGCTGAGAATGTAGCTTAGTGGGATGGCTGCAAAAAATAATAAATATCCTTTGTTTTTTATCATATCTATCTATTTATCTATCTATCTATCTATCTATCTATCTATCTATCTATCTAGTATTGGGAATCAAACTCAGGACCTTGTGCTTGCCAGGCAGGTGCTACGCTGCTGAGCGATATCCCTGGCCCTATTCCATATATTTTTTTTAACAATACTATTCCTGAAATGTAACTCTTTATACACTTAGAATAAACAAATTAGCAAAGTAGTTGACTACTGTGGCACGCTTAAAAAAAAACAAAGAAGAAAAAATTACTACACTATTTTGGAGTTTCATTAAAGTCAAGATAGTTATAACTTCAATCTCTAAGCTATAGTAAGGGAAATGGGAGCAGAAAAAGGAGTAGGGTGGGACAGTGAATGGGAAGGATGAGAAGGAGGGGTAGGAACTCTCGTCTGTTATAAAATCTATTTAGCATTCACAAGAGTTGACTTATAAATCAAAACCATGTGTAAATATGTCAGGACCTGAGTCTACAATGAACTACTTTTTACAACTCGTAGTAAGATGAACGCCATATTAATGTCTCATTGGAATTACTAAAAACAGTGCCAAAGGCTCTTCTCTTTGGACATTGTAATAATGCAGATCTGCGAGGGAGTAGTGATTTGCCTCCTTTGAAGATTCCACAGAAATGAGAGGCTCAGGGGCCAAAATCTTGCTGTTTTTCCAAAGCACAGCATAAGAAGACTTATGTTCACTCAATTAATATCTATCATTGGCAATATGTTTCAGTCACTGAATCATTATCATAAAAAAGAATTTATAGAACACTTGTTTACTATAATAAATATCATGTACTTAACTTTGAAAATATATCCATTATAATCGGCAAGGTCGTTTTTTTCTAATCTGAGCTGTATAACAGAAAGCACTTCTTATTGTGCTGATAGTCATAGTGAGAGAAAAAATGCTTCATGTGGGGAGAAATGCAAAATAATAGCAGATATTTCACTGGATACTAACACTGCAAAATGAAAGTCTGGAACACTAAACAGCTAGTACAGTATCTTAGAAATACTAAGACAAATTTTTGATATGGATCATTATATCTACAATTATTCATTGAAGGTTTTGTATGAGCTCTGTGACAAGTTCATAGAAAATAGTTCTGAAACTCACCTGACTGGAAAACATCTAAGTTCTCCATATTCTGAGGCCAGGATAGAAAGAATGCAGTTCCAGAATCCATGAAAGCTAAGGACTCCAGTTCTAATATGAATCTAATCCAAAGTACTGCCTGTAGACAAGTGAAAAGCTATCAGAAAAGATACAAATGCATCTCCTGTTTTATCATTCTCACTGAACTTTGCTTCTTACCAAAATTAAAAAAAAAAAAAAAAGAAAAAGAAAAGGCTTTGAGATGATGTTTCATGAAAGAGTAGTCAGCAGGCTGTTACAGGCATAAATTGGACAAGGAGAAATTTTGAGATCAAATAAAGAACAAAGAAGGAAACTTTACTACCATGGGATACTTCTGACTAAAATTGTAACAATGAACTTGTTTTCTATTGCTGTAATTTTTTTTTAAAATTTTATTTTAAAGAGAACAAAACAAAACAGAACAGAAGAAAGCAGATCAGGACAAAACAATGTAAGTAACACAGGACTTCAAAACAAGTGAACAGGAAATCAACAGTGGCTACCATAAGGTCTCCTGTCCTCCTCGAAATAGTTGTCCATATCTTCACACACAATGAATTCAAACAAAACTATTGCTGTAATTTTTAATTGTAATGTTTTTTCAGAAACACTGGAAAATTCCGTAAGTATAAACTATATTGATAATGTTACTACATAATGTAAGATTTGAGAAATTCTTGGTAAGAACTTCTTAAGGCTCTGTTGTACATCAAACAAAACAAAATTTTGCTCCATTTTCAAGATGTTTTCATTGGAAGTACTTCTTCCAAAACTCATTTATCAAATAATTTTGGATTAACATGTTGGGTAACAGAATATGTCTCTCATTTTACTCAAAATGTACACTGCAATTTAACAAATAGTTCTAATGTAACAATCACTTTTGTGTAACATATATTCCAATTTAGCTTGCATACATGTATGTATGTTCTACAATTAAACAAATTAATTTTGTTGGGCTTTTCCCTCCTAAATCTCAATGTACAATTTTCTCAGAAATTCTAACATTTACACTTTAAACATTCTAAGTTCTCATTCACATAGAAACATTTTAAAAATACTGTCCATATGCAAATAGTATTGTTACCTTAAAAAAAATTGTTACCTTTAAATTTTTGGGATCATGGTAACATAATTTTATTGCGTACTTCTGATTCTAATTTAGCTTGCATACATTTAAAAACATCTTTTTTATAGGTATTAAAACCAGAAAAGATTTTTGCCCTTTAAAACTACTGATTTTCTGTTCTTCTATAATTAAATTATCTTTCTTCTCTTGAAAGATAAATTTATTTATTTATTTACTGGGGATCAAACTCACAACCTCACACCTGCCAGGCAGGCACTTACACCACTGAGCTAAATCCCCAACTGTTTTGTGAGACAGAGTCTCACTATGCAGTTCAGGCTGGCCTTGAACTCACTTTGTAGCACAGGCTGGTCTCGATCTTACAATAATCCTCCTGCCTCAGCCTCCTGAGTGCTGGGATTACAGGTGTGCACCACCGTGCCCAGCTTGAAAGATAAACACGAAGAATTGAATGACCAAAGGAAAATTCCATACAAAGGAATGACCTCAATAGGCATTCCTTTTTCCTTGAGCTTTGAGACATAAGATGTACCTAGGTGTTTGTGAACCTAATCTTTAACTACAAAGGTAGAGTGGTTGTTCTGGCTTGTTTGTACTGCTTGATCCAGTTTTTATTCACAGTGGATGGAGGTGTTATTAAAATCCTAATACAAATAAATGTGTTTATTGCTATAACTTTAAGTGTTGCTGAAAAAGATGTACAAATACAAATGGGTCCTGAGCACATGTTGGAAACTAAGTCTTTATTCTCTTTATTCTACAGGTGCTCATGTTCAGTAAGTACTAATTGCTCACAAAGGAAAATATGTATCTAGTCCTATACTGATACTTTTCACTTACATGTAATTAATGCTTTTTATTTCAAACACTTGGCATCCTTTTTGATCAGTGAAAGATCAACCAGTTTAATGAAATTACTGTTCTGTTCATTTAGGTCCAGTTCCTATGTGACCACAGTAGGGTCTCTAAAATGTACTTTTTTGGGGGGAGGGAGTCTTTTTGAGACAGCATTTCCTTATGTAGTTCAGGCTGGTCTTGAACTCACTTTGTAGCTCAGGCTGGTCTCAAATTTGCTGTGATCCTCCTGCGTCAGCTTCCCAAATGCTGGGATTACAGGTGTGCACCACGATGCTCAGATTCTACATTTTCCTTTTAATTCCCCTTCATCAGGAGAAAACTGTGTTCACGTATTCTTTGGAGACATCTAGTAAGGTAAATTAAAATAAATCTTCTGTAGAAAAGTAATTTGAGAGTTTGGAAGTAGCTGTAAAGGGACGGTTAGACAACTAGAATTTTCATCTTAGCCCATGATTAGCCAACTTTTAAGACCAAAACCTCTGTACTTCCCTTGTCTCATTTGTAAAATGGGACAATTACAGCCCTACCTTATACAATTGTGAAGATTAAGTGAGATAAAACAGATGTGTAGTAGCCGGGCGTGGTGGCGCACGCCTTTAAACCCAGCACTTGGGAGGCTGAGGTAGGCGGAGCGTTGTGAGTTCGAGGCCAGCTTGGGTTACAACGCGAGCGCAAGGCCGGCCTGAGCTACATAATGCGACCCTGCCTCAAAAAACCAGGGCCGGGAGTTTGGCTCAGTGCCTTAAGCGCCTGCCCTGGCAGGCGCGAGGTTGTGAGTTCAATCTCCGGTGCCTCAAAAAAAACAAAACAAACAAACAAACAAAAAGCACAAAAAAAAAACACAGATGTGTAGTATCTAGCAGGGCTTAAACATTAGCTATTATTATTGGAGAGACTTGAGGGTTATTTGATTATAGCCATTAAAGTCTAAATTAACAAATTACTTGATGTCACTTTACAGTTCTGTTCAATCCCCGGTGCTGCAAAACAACAACAACAACAACAAAAACATTACTTTACAGTTTTGTAATGAAGTTAGAAATGCTTAAGTTTTGAGAAAATTCTCTAAATGTACATTGTCATCAGTTGAAAAAAGACTGACTTGATTCAAACACGGAGAGTCTCATTTCTATAGAAGAAATGTTTGACATTAGTGCGTGTATGGTATCATCTTCATTGGCGTTCAAAAACAGTAAAATAACACTTACTAATTTAAATAAATTTTGGGGAAATAGCTGTCCTCAGAGTTCAAAAATTTTCAGAAAAATCTCGGAACATAGAGGCATAGCATTTGAAATTAGGAGAGCCAACTACCCAGATGTAGGCATGAACCTTAAGCAAGTTATTTAACCTTTGTGATCATTTACTTCTAAAATGAGAATAATGCCTCCTTCCTCAAAGGATGTATATCAGTGTGCCTTGTAGATCATACATTCAAATTTTTGTACTTTGTTTTGTAAAAAAACCTGTCTCGCTGTATAGAAATATATTAGAAACTTAACATATGCTGCAAAAATTAATCAGTTATAAGTTAAACTATTCACTAAAATTTGAATGAAACTATCATTACAAATATTCTGTGAAATTTATAATAGTCAAATAGCATGCACCTGGTCTAGAAAATTTACAATTTTTCTGGAGAACAAACTGATCCATAGCATGTATTAATATCCTCTTGGAAACCTTTCTTCAGATGTTAAAAATGTGATTTTTCATTTTATAATTTATATTTAAGCATCTGACTTTTTTCTTCCAAATGACATTCAAGTTACAAATATGTAGCAAAGTAATTATGGAAATGAAATGCTGACATATCGTCTCTTTAATGGTTCTGTCACTCAACACTTCTTTTGAGTGTAGGTATTTCCTTCCTGGTGTTTTGTCTTTTTTTTTTTTTTTTTTTTTGGTATTGGGGATCAAACTCATGACCTTGTGCTTGCCAAGCAGGCACTTGTGCTGCTGAGCTAAATCTCCAGCTCTTTTTTGTTTTTTAAAACAGGATCTTGCTCTGTAGTTTGCACTGCTCTCACACTCACCTGCATCCTCCAGCCTCATTCTCTCAAGTGCTGGGATTATAGGCATGTGTCACCATGCCTGGCTTCTTTCCTACTTTTTGAGGGCCCCACTACTAGAGAATTACTTGGTTTTAAGTATTGAGCCATTTTTGAATTTTTACAAATAAATAGGCACATTCTTGTTATAACAATAAATTTTATATTTTACGGTAGAATAAACATTAAACATAGCCAAGTATGCAGGCTGGTTTGCAATAACTGGATGATTTAAGTGAAGTACAGGGAAATCTTTGAGTTAATAAAAAGGTTAATGGACCAGTACACCTTTGGAATGAAAACAGTTGAAAATGAGTTAGTCAAAAAGCATAGGACAAGACCAAGGCAGAAGGATTGCCATGAGTTCAAGGCCAGCCAGAATTACATAGCAAGACCCTATATCAAAAAAGAAAAAAAGACCAAAAAAAAAAAAAAAAAAAAAAGGACCAAAGGACAGCTCTAAGTGATTTTATACATGTAGAAGGAGGCATTTAATATGTAAGAAATCCAGATTTTCCTAAAAGGTAATAACAGAATAAAACATGGGCGTTAAGATGTTTCCCACTGCTCAGTATACAGTATTGTACATCATATTTTTGTGTTCTAGATTCAACTGAGAATCACAAATATTTGGGATAAAATAAGTCGGTATTGAACATGTATGGACTTTTGATGTCATTAGTCCCTAAATAATACAAGTATTTTTGTAGCATTCACAATATACTAGGTGTTATAAGTAGTGCATCATTTTATATAAGGGATTTACTTGACCATCCTTAGACTTTTTGTATCTGAGGGGGTTCAGGAACCAATTCCTCACATATATGACTGCATTTGTGTTTATGCATTAAGGTTCATGAACATTTTGGTGATAAAGTGAGAGGGGAAAGAGGAGGGGACAAACTTCTGAAATTCAGATTTCTCTAATTGCAGGATGTTTTTTGGGGGGATGGCATACTAGAGATGGATCTTAGGGTCTTTGAACTTTACATTCCTAGCCCTTTTTCTATTTTGAGACAGGCACTCACTAAATTGTTCAGTATGGGCGGGAACTTGTGGTCCTCCTGCTTCAGCCTCCCAGAGTGCTGGGATTACAGGCACGTACCACCATGCCTAGATTGAGTTGTTCTTTATAGCTTAGTAAGATTTGATGGAACCCAAACAGGAGTTTGAAAGTGACATGGCAGGCCAGAATATATACACTTTGTAAGATCATTTAAAAAAGTTATCTATCAAGTTTTTTTTTAAACTTTCTTTTATAAAAGGATTAACCCCTCATGGAGCTCTACCATCAAAACAACCAAAACCAACAATACTTTTTGCTATCAGTTATGAGAACAAGTGTAAGTACCTGCTTCTTATAGGGTAATCTCAGCAGCTCTTTCATTCTGTCCATTTTGGGTAAGACCTCAATATACTTACGTGTTTCTTCAACCATACCAACACAATCATAGCAAGTACTTACGAAGCCCAAGAGCTGGAAAACAGTTGTTTGGGATAATTTAAAACTTTAACTTATGGTAACATTTTGAGATCAAGAGCATTTTCATTCACAGGACAGTTTAAAGGACCAGTATTTTGCCAGTCTACATTTCGTTGCAGTTTCAATCAGTTAGAAAACTGTTGAAAAAGCAAGTCAGACTTGCATGGATAGGAGTCAGTAGCTAAGTATAACACTTGCAACAAAAGCAGCTGGAGAATTAAAAAAAATGACTACTTTTGTGGAACAAATGACCATAGTTATCTAAAAACACAACCATTCACATATTAACGATATCATAAAACAAGTAAGAACTCTTTTTTTCACATCTTGATTTTTTACTGCCAAATCACTTTCTGTATTTGTGCGTGCATACTTTATATACTTAAGAGTTCCACACTAGCAAATTAAAGAAAAAAATTCTTGTCTTTTTAATTCGGTTAGGATGCTACAGACATAGCAATGCATATCACAGTTTTGAAATATGCTACACAAGGGTGGCAAGCATATATTTCAACTCAGTAATAAGTGAAGAGTGACATTCTTAGCCTTTTTGAGGGATAGAATGGACAAGCTCAGAGAAAATAAAAAATAACACGCTGCACAGCCAACTATAAGTCTATTAAAACTCTACAACTTAACACTCTCCAGAAATAGGATGGAAGATTTTCTGCATCGCAAGTCTACACATACGGCACACGCCTTTAATCGCAGCACTTGGGCGGCTGAGGCAGAAGGATCATTGTGAGTTCAAGACCAGCCTGGGCTACAAAATGAGTTCAAGGCCAGTCTGAACTGCATAGTGAGACTGTCTCAAAAAATAGGGCTGGAGATTTAGCTCAGTGACATAAGCGACTGCCTGGCAGGCGCGAGGTTGTGAGTTGGATCTCTGGTACAAAAAAAAAAACAAAAAAAAACAAAACAAAAACCAAAACAAAGAAGTCTACACATAACCAGTATTGTTCATGTATTGAGGGTCAAGGGCATTTTGGTGCTAAAGGGAAAAGGAAGAGAGGGGGAGACAAATTTCC